>PVJC01031470.1:7586-20651 GCA_004026665.1 Murina feae | reverse complement strand
CTCGCCACAGGCAGTTCCACGGGCTGCACTTGCCACTCCCAGTTCCACGGGCTGCACTCGCCACAGGCAGTTCCACGGGCTGCACTCGCCACAGGCAGTTCCACGGGCTGCACTCGACACGCCCAGTTCCACGGGCTGCACTCGCCACAGGCAGTTCCACGGGCTGCACTTGCCACTCCCAGTTCCACGGGCTGCACTCGCCACAGGCAGTTCCACGGGCTGCACTCGCCACAGGCAGTTCCACGGGCTGCACTCGACACGCCCAGTTCCACGGGCTGCACTCGCCACAGGCAGTTCCACGGGCTGCACTTGCCACTCCCAGTTCCACGGGCTGCACTCAACACACGCAGTTCCACGGGCTGCACTCACCATACGCAGTTCCACAGCTCCTGCGGCTTTCCTGGGCTCTTTGCCTTTTGGCTCCCACATCACGCCTCTGCTGTGAGGCCTTGGGTCCGAGCACCATCACACAGGACTTGTCAAATCCCAACGTCCTTAGACGCTGGTTCTGATGGGAGCTGAGCCCGAGCCTCAGCCCAGGCGGCCAGCAGAGCTGGCCCAGTAGATGGCCCAGGGGGAGGCCTGACCCGACTGGACTCCTCCAGGGCTCCCGTCCAGGGTGAGAGATCAGCAGCCCCCCCCCCCTCCCTCCTCTTCCGCTGGCCTCTGGGCTGAGCTGTGAGCAGCAGATGCTGACCGTTTAGAATGCAGGACTGACTGTGCCAGGAGCCTGCGCTTGGGGCGGGCCTGCTGCCTGGGCTCCGGGCCTCCCCTGGGCCCCGTGGCCTCACAGGGCCCCGTGGCCTCCCCGTGCCTTGCAGGGGAGCCATGATGAGCTGTCGGACAATGAGGAGGACCTGGAAGAGAAGTCGGAGAGTGAGGGGAGCGACTACTCCCCTAACAAGAAGAAGAAGAAGAAACTCAAAGACAAGAAGGAGAAAAAAGGCAAACGGAAGAGGAAGGGCGATGACGAGGATGCCAACGAGGACGGATGCCTGAAGGTGACCCCTGAGGCCGGCGGGCGCTCGGCCCCACAGGGCCTGCTCGGAGGGCGGAGCCTCTTGCTGTCACCTCTGTGCCTCCCGTTGCCAGCGGAGCCCACAGTGGGGGTGAGGGGGCGGGCGGGGGCATCTGACTGACGGGTCTGTGTGCGCGCGTGCACCCGTGTGGAGGTTGGATTCCTGCCTGTGAGAAATGCTGCGGCCACAGGTCAGACACACGTTTGAGGTAACGATGGGTGAGGTTCAGGAGTCTGGGAGGAGGCCCTTCAGCCTCTGAGCGATCCTGCCGGAGGGAGGGCGGCTCAGAGCTCTCTCTGGAGAGAGGAATGAGTTGAGCTCAAGTGTCCTGTCAGGAGCCTCCTGCTTGGAGCAATTTGGGAAAATAAATCAGCAGCTGAGTCTTTGCCGGAGGCTGGGCAGCTCTGCTTAGGGTGGAAGGGGAACTTGTTGGGGAGCCCAGGTCTGGGATCCTGCCCCGGGCGCTGCAGGACTGAGCCAGTTCGGGAGCTGGAGGAGGGGCCTAGAGCCCCTCTGGGAAAAGCCCTGAGAAGTGTGGGAGCCTCTGAGGCCACACCCTGGGGCTCCTGGGGCGGGGAGGGGCTGAGGGTAAGGCCAGGGGACTTCAAATCACCCAGAACCCACGGGACCACCAGGGCCAGGCTGTTGGGCTCCCTTTGGGCTTAAAGATCAGTGCTCCATAAATATCCATTCATGGCTGTTGGGGAAGCAGCAACGGGGGCTGTCATTGCCTGACGTCAGGAAGCCCAGTGGTGTCCCGGCCCCCAGGGGATGGCACCCGTGGGCAGATGTGCTGTGACGTAATAGCCAAGGGCCTGACCACTGTGGACAGGGAACTCGGGGGACCGGCTCAGGTTACCCCGTAAGTGTCGTCGGCTCGCTATGTGTCCTGGTGGGAACAAGGGCTGTGTGCCTCCAGGAAGGGCTGTGTGGGTGTGGGGTGTGGGGTGGGGGTTCAGGGTGGGCGTGGGATCCGCTGTGAAGTGTCACAGAGAACAGGGGCCTGGAAGTTCTGGGCACGGAGGAGAATGGGGGCAGCGACAGCTCAGGGCTTCTTGGCCACTCACTGCCCCATCCAGTGGGAGGGACAGCAGGCCTGTGTCCCAGGTGGCCGCACTGGAGACCCAGCGTGCTGATTGGCTGAGTGGATTGGCGGGTGGGGCTGGGGCAGGGCCCCCTGGAATAGGCTGGAAATCAGGCCCCGTTCCAGGCACCTGTGCTGACTCGCTCCCTCCTGTGAGGCAGGTGCTGTAATCCCTGTGTCACAGATGGGGAAACTGAGGTAGAGAGAGGGGGAGCAGCTGGTCCACCTCTCACTGCCAATATATGGCAGAGCCAGGATTAGAGCCAGTGACTCTCTGGCTCCAGAGTCTAAGCTCATAGCCAGCAACACCCCCAACCAGCCCAGCCCCCTCCACCAGCCCAGTACCCCAAGCCAGCCCAGCCCAGCCCACCCCCCAACCTGTCCAGCCCCCTCCACCAGCCCAGTCCCCCAAGCCAGCCCAGCCCAGCCCAGCCCAGCCGAGGGTGGCCTGATGACTTGGCACTCGGGGTGGCAGTCCCTTGAGCTTGCTGTGTGCCCTTGGGAAGCCACACCCCTCCCTGGGCCTCAGTGCCTACCTGGAAAGGGAGTGGCACCGGAGGGGTCCTCTGGAGCTGTCCTGGCCCCACCTTGGCCAGGGCACACCTTGCTGGCTCTAGAACTGACAGTGGCCTGTCCTTTTGTGGGGTCCATGCATGTCTGTATGGGGGGACATCCTGGGGTGGCTCCTTTCTCCCAGCATGCCTTAGGCAGCCCCAAGCCTGCTGCCTCCCAGGCCGTTTGCCTCCTAACACCCATCTTCAGGCCCAGACTCCCCACATAGATTTCTCCAGAGTGAGCTCTGTTACTCCTGTTACACACACACACACGGTCTCACCCCAAGCCCCACGTCCACCCCCAGGCGCCTTGCCCCGCACCCCGCCATGAACTGCTGTCTGTGCCAGTCCCAGGAAGTTTTAGGGTGTTCAGTGCTGAGAACTGCTTCTGTTGGGTGCAGGCACGACCCTCTACTCCCGCCTGCCCTGAGGCCTCCTGGGTGGGACCCTGGGATGGGGGTGCGGGTTAGAGGAACCCACCGCTGATTCCATCTCCGGCCCTGTGTCCGCAGGAGCCCAAGTCCTCGGGGCAGCTCATGTCCGAGTGGGGCCTGGACGATGTGGACTATCTGTTCTCGGAGGCCGACTACCACACGCTGACCAACTACAAGGCCTTCAGCCAGTTCCTCAGGTGGGGGGGGGGGCGGGCAGCAGCCATGGGGGCAGAGCCCGGCTCCTGGGGGGGTGGCTGTCAGGCCGACACTGACCTGGGCAGAGCTGGCGGGGCCCCTTCCATTTTGGCAGGTGGCCCTGCCTCCCTCGCTTGCCCTGCACCTGGGCCCCAGTCAGTCGCGGGTGTCTGTGCCCTCCTGCCCCCTCTGCTCTGGAGGCAGCACTTGCTACAGGCCCCCTCTCCAGCCTCGGGCCTCGCGGGTTCTAGAAACGCAATTACCGAGGAGATTGCCAACCACGTAAACAGTGGCTCGAGCATTTTGGGGGGCACTGCTGCCTCAAGCTTTGTCTTCTTCCTGGCCCCTGTTCCGCCCCGTTTCCCACCCGGGAGCCTGGGGCCGGTGCTGCCTGTCCCAGGTGCCCCTCCACGGCCCTGCCCTCACCTTCCTGCCTCTGCCCCCGCGTAGGCCCCTCATTGCCAAGAAGAACCCCAAGATCCCCATGTCCAAAATGATGACCGTCCTGGGCGCCAAGTGGCGGGAGTTCAGCGCCAACAACCCCTTCAAGGGCAGCTCGGCGGCGGCGGCCGCGGCGGCAGTGGCTGCGGCCGTGGAGACGGTCACCATCGCCCCTCCGCTGCCTGTCAGCCCCCAGCAGGCGCCCCAGCCTGTGCCCATCCGCAAGGCCAAGACCAAAGAGGGCAAGGGTAAGGCTGCGGGGGTGGGCACCCAGCCGGCTGGCAGGAGCCCTTCCAGGCCTGTCCCTGTCAAGGACCCACATGGCCCTTCTCGGCTGCATTGCAGGGGCACTGGAGCTCCCGCAGGGGCTGGGGAGAAGCGGGGGGGCCGGTGCGCAGAGCTTGGGGAGTTTTGCCCTGGCCCCTCCGACTTGGGCGTGAGGCAAGGCCGGGGGCCCAGGCGACTGAGAGTCAGGGGGTCCCCCGCGTGAGGCTGTGCTGTTCCCAGGGAGAAGGGGCCCAAGGTGAGCCCGTCACCCCTCTTGCCCGAGCACCGGTGTGGTCAGGGTCGGCTTCCGGGGAGCCCTGGAAGGAGGTCCAGATACACGTTGGCCTCAGTGGGGTGTCCGGTGGGGACACCAGGGACAGCAGAGGCCTCTGCGACTTGGCTTCCCGAGGACCTGCCCGGCTGGGGGTGTCTGGCCCGTGGCAGGTGGGCGCGCTGCCCTCCCAGGGCTGCCGTGGCCCCGCCGCAGCTCAGCCTCTGGGCGCCCTGACTGGGGGGGGGGCGGGGGGGACTCCTTGCTTCAGCCCTAAGGAGCTTTGCCTTCTGGGACGGTGTGCCCCTTGGCCAGGTCCCTGCAGGGCCCGGAGGGCAGTGATGGGTTCGAGCGGCTCCTGCTTGCCCCCTCGCTGGCCTCTGGCCTGCACTCGGCCCGGCTTTCTCATTTCCTCTCAGGCTCCCGCGCTGAGCTATTGATTCCCTGGGCTGCGTATTCAGAGCCTGAGAAATTGAAATAGATTTTCCATGGCCCCATCTCCCTGCACGTGATGCAGCTGGAGGTCACTGTGCCCTGTGACCCCATCTCCCCGTGATGCAGCTGGAGGTCACTGTGCCCTGTGGCCCCATCTCCCCGTGATGCAGCTGGAGGTCACTGTGCCCTGTGACCCCATCTCCCTGCACGTGATGCAGCTGGAGGTCACTGTGCCCTGTGACCCCATCTCCCCGTGATGCAGCTGGAGGTCACTGTGCCCTGTGACCCCATCTCCCCGTCAGCCCTGGGGGAGGGGCGCTCGGTCCTCACTCCCCAGGAGGCTGATTGTTCTGTGGCCAATTCCACAAAACTGCCCCAGGAGCCAGCATTTGGGGGGATGGCAGAGGTCGGGGTGGGCTTGAAGTGCCAGCGTTGCCCAGGCGTGGAGATAACCGAGGCTGGCAGCTTCCTCCCCCAGAACATCCCTCCAGGGCCCAGGTGTGGCCCAGAGGTGGGGGCCTCGGGGGTCCTGCTGGCCGTGCCTCCAGTGGGAACAGCTCCTTTCTGTGGGGAGGGGACAAGGACAGGGCTGTTCCCGAGATGGCGGGGTTTCTGCTGTCCGAGAAGGGGGGCATCCGGGTTATTCTCTGGCCCCCTCCCTCCCACCATGCTCTGCAGCTGCAGGCAGGGCATGGCCTCTCTGATCCCCAGTCTGCTCATGCGGAAAGGCCCACAACAAACGCGACCCTCTCCTGTCACGTGGCTGCGAGGAGAGTGAAGTGCCCTCCCCCTCTGCCCCTCCAGGGCCTGGCGTGAGGAAGAAGATCAAAGGCCCCAAGGACGCCAAGAGGAAGGGCAAGGGGAGGAAGACGGCGGGGCTCAAGTTCCGCCTCGGAGGGCTGGGCGGCAAGAGGAAGAAAGGCTCCTCGGTGAGCATGGGCCTGTGTGCCAGGGTGTGCGTGAGCATGCGTGTGAGCGCGTGAGAGTGAGTGTGTGTGTGAGCGTGTGTGTGAGCATGTGAGACTGTGCATGCGTGTGAGCATGTGAGAGTTAGTGTGTGTGTGAGCATGTGAGAGTGTGCATGCGTGTGAGCGCGTGAGAGTGAGTGTGTGTGTGAGTGTGTGTGTGAGCATGTGAGAGTGAGTGTGTGTGTGAGTGTGTGAGCGTGTGTGTGAGCATGTGAGAGTGAGTGTGTGTGTGTGTGTGTGAGCATATGAGACTGTGTATGTGTGTGAACATGTGAGACTGTGCATGTGTGTGAGCATGTGAGAGTGAGTGTGTGTGTGAATGTGTGAGTGTGAGCGTGTGTGAGCGTATGAGAGCGTGTGTGAGCATGTGTGAGCGTGTGTGAGTGTGCAAGAGCACATGTATATGACTCTGAGAGAGTGTGTGCGAGCATGTGTGTGAGAGGCACGGTGGACGGAGGGTGTCTGTGTGGGTGAGGGACAGCAAGCCCACGTGTGCTGCGGGGTGTCCGTGGGTGTGCATACGAGCAGCCCTGAGGGGCGCTGCGTGTGCGTGCCGAGGTTGGGGTGCTGTGCAAAGCAGAGCTGGACGGTGGGTTCGTTCTCCTGAAGCAGCCTGGGGGCAGGTCCTCCTCTCCCCTCTCCTCCTCTCCACCCACAGGCCTGCTGGGCCTCAGCTCCCCACCTGCTGTGAGGGGCTCACACCAGCCCTTCCCCAGGCGTGGGGCCCACCTGCTGCCCTGGGGAAGTATCAGCCGGCTCCTGAGAGTCCTGGGGGCCTGGTGCCCAGGTCTGCAAGGCTGGGCCCCAGGAAGGTGGCATGGAGGCAGGGCCAGGCGGGGCTCCCGTGTCCTTCGGGGCCAGCTCTGCACCAGCCCTCCCTCCACCCCCCTCCTGCACAGGCGCTGTCTCCCTCGCCTCGCCCCAGCCCTGCAGAGGCGCAGGCATGGGAGCCCTTTCTCTGTCCCTGGGCAGAGGCAGTGGGCAGGGCTTGGGTTTAGCTGCTCTGGAGGGAGCGTGGGTCTGGGGCCGCCGCTCGGCTCAGCAGATACTGATGAGCACGTGCTGACGCGCTGGTCTCGGCTCAGCCGCGTGGCCCTGCTCCAGAGGCTCCATCTGGAAGGGGTTTGGGCATCACACGGGGAGACAGCCAGCAACAGGCAGATGGCACAGGCCAGACCTGGCACACAGGCGGTGCAACAGGTTCAGTTAAGGGGAGGCCTGGGGGAGGTGTCCTAGAGGGACCTGTAGGAGCTGGCAAGGCGGAGGGCATGCTCTGGGGAAGGCACTGAGGTGGGAAATGCTGGCCTCTCTGAGGGCCGAGCGTGGCTTCGGGAGGGGGTGGGGCATTCGGCCGGGCCCTTGGGGTTTCCAGCTGGAGGCAGAGACTAGATGAATCACAGAGAGCCCTGTGCCCCGGAGCCGCCATGGTGCCCTGCCCCACGCCCCTCTGCCAGGCCAGGGAAGCCCCCGGGGTGAGCCCCCAGGGCAGGTTCTGGGCTCACAGGGTCCCCCCGCCCCTGCAGAGCGAGGAGGATGAGCGGGAGGAGTCGGACTTCGACAGCGCCAGCATCCACAGCTCCTCCGTGCGCTCCGAGTGCTCCGCGGCCCTGGGGAAGAAGAGCAAGAGGAGGCGCAAGAGGAGGAGGAGTAGGCTTTTCCGGGGTCCCTGGCTTCCCTGTGGATATGGGGGTGCAGAGGTCCCCCGGGGAAGCTGGGGATGTGTCCCCATGCCCCGCCTCCTCTGGCCTCAGCTAGGCCGATCCCCTGCACTCCCTCAGCCTCCCTGGACCCATGGTCAGGAGAGGGAGCCTGCCCCAGTGAGGCAGGGCAGGGGTAGTAGGAGGGCCAGGGCCTTTGCACTAACAGAGAGGGCACTGGAGAAGGGCCCACCCATCACCCACCCATTCAGTCATCCACTCCTCTACCCACCTAACCTCTCACCCCCGCCCCCTGCCTGCCCTGTCATCCTTCCTTCCCTCCCTCACTTCCTTCCATCCGTTCACTTTTATATCCATTTTTCTTCCCTCTTTCCTTCTCTCCTCCCACCCTCCTCCCACCTGTCCTTCCTCCTTCCCTTCTCTCCATCTTCTCTCCATCTCTTTACTCCTCTATTTCCTCAACCATCACCCTAATATTCACTCACCCTGTCTGTCCACCCACCACCCATTCATCCAACCAACATCTATTAAGCCCCATGTGCCGGGGCGGCCTTGGGTGGAGACTGGTCGGGCCTTGGGAAGGGGGACGCAGCCCGCATGGCCGCCTCTGCCCCCGCCCAGTCGACGATGGTGACGGCTACGAGACAGACCACCAGGATTACTGCGAGGTGTGCCAGCAGGGCGGGGAGATCATCCTGTGCGACACCTGCCCGCGGGCCTACCACCTGGTCTGCCTGGACCCCGAGCTGGAGAAGGCCCCCGAGGGCAAGTGGAGCTGCCCGCACTGTGTAAGCAGCCTCGGTTGTGCCTGACTCCCAGACCCCTGCGCTGGTCACCTGGGGACAGAACGTGGAGGGTGCCGAGTGGGAGGGGGGGTCCCACGCAGGGGCCCAGGGCGCCTCCACCTGCACTTGTCCCTCCAGGAGAAGGAGGGGATCCAGTGGGAGCCGAAGGACGACGACGACGAGGAGGAGGGCGGCGAGGAGGAGGACGACCACATGGAATTCTGCCGCGTGTGCAAGGACGGCGGCGAGCTGCTCTGCTGCGACGCCTGCCCCTCCTCCTACCACCTGCACTGCCTCAACCCGCCGCTGCCCGAGATCCCAAACGGTGAATGGCTCTGCCCGCGCTGTACTGTGAGTGTTAACACACGCCCCGCGCGAACGCCCCGCCCCGCCGCCAGGCCCCGCCCACACGGCCCCGCCCACCGCGCCCAGCCTGGCCTCGCCCGCAAGACCCTGCGCTTAGAGGCCGGCGCAGGCCACGCCCCCGCAAAAGCCACGCCCACACCGGGCCAAGGCCACGCCCCAGCAGCACCACTCCGCCCCGGAGGCCCCGCCCCCAAGGCCTCTAGCTGGAGTCCGAGCCCCGCCCACCACCCAGAGCCGGTCTGGGGCTCAGTTCCCCTAAGTCTCAGCTGCAGTTTTCTCCCCTGAAAACGGCCGCCGATAAGGGAAGAGACCGGTGGTGGAGATAATCCCAACCTCCACCAGCCCATGTCGGGGGCGTCCCCAAGTACCAGGGAGCCACGCCAGCGGGCTTATCCCCATTTTCAGATGAGCAAATGGGGCTCAGGAAGGGCAATTGACTTGCCTACGGCCACTCAGCCACAGAACTGTCCACCGAGACCCACACAGGCCTGGCTCCTGTCCCAGAGCTGGGGGTGTGAAAGGGTAGGAGGCCCCTGAGGCTGGCGCCTCGGTTTCTGAGGACACTCCCCACCGGTGCCCCCTAGTCACCAAATGCCCCCTGCTCTGAGCTGTCCCCCGGGCCACGCCTGGGTCCTGGGCGGTGCTGTGGCCAGGCCTCCCGTGTGCACCTGGCTCCTGTTTGTGTGTGTGGGATGCATGCAGACCCGCATTGCCCATCTGTGCACAGCACACGTGGGCCCCTGAGGACAGGTCCGTGCTGAGGGGTCACGGGGTGCTTTCTGACTCGGGGAGCAGTGCAGCTCCCCTGCCTGCTGTCACAGGAGCCTCTGGGTGGGGCCCTGCAGCGAAGTCCTGACCTGGGCGACCTTCCTCTCTCCACAGTGTCCGCCCCTGAAGGGCAAAGTTCAGCGGATCCTACACTGGAGATGGACGGAGCCCCCCACCCCCTTCATGGGGGGTCTGTCGGGGCTCGAGGCGGAGCCCAGCGTCCCCCCACCCAAGCCTCTGGAGGGCATCCCGGAGAGGGAGTTCTTCGTCAAGTGGGCCGGGCTCTCCTACTGGCACTGCTCCTGGGTGAAGGAGCTGCAGGTGAGCCTCCTGGGCAGGTGGGCGGGCTTCGCTTCCTGTGCTGAGGAGGGGAGGCTGAGGGCTGGGGGGCTGGGTCAGGGCACGAGGGCCCGCAGCCCAGCTCCCTGGTGACCTCTGCCCCTCGGGGAGCAGCTGGAGCTGTACCACACGGTGATGTACCGCAACTACCAAAGAAAGAACGACATGGAGGAGCCCCCGCCCTTCGACTATGGCTCTGGCGACGAGGACGGCAAGAGTGAGAAGCGGAAGAGCAAGGACCCGCTCCACGCCAAGATGGAGGAGCGCTTCTACCGCTACGGCATCAAGCCCGAGTGGATGATGATCCACCGCGTCCTGAACCACAGGTGTGGGCGGGTGGGCGGGCGGGCGGGTGCAGCGAGCCTCGCGGAGGTGGGTGCCCAGGCGGGCCGTGCCACTCCTGCGCTGTGAAGACTGAGCTCAGGGCCTGGATGTGTGCAGGGAAGGGGGGGGCGGCAAAAGGAGGGAGGGGAAGAGGCCGAGGCCCTGCCATCCGGGATCTGACCCGCCAGCGGAGGGATTGTCACATGCACATGGGCACACGTCACACTTGCGGTGGGAGAACAGTTCCAGAGTCAGACATACAAAGGGGCAACGTGACACGGAAAGAGCAGCCTGTGACACCGGCACCCAGCGGACCCTGGGGCTTCCTGCTGCTAGCTTGGTCCGCAGGCCCCTGTGTCCCGGGGCGTCCAGAAGAGGGCGCTGCACCTGCAGGAACCGCGTCCTTGTGGGCACCGCTCTCGGCCTGTCACTCTGGTCAGTGGGGAGAATGGTCGCACTCAGAGCCTCAGGTTTCTGTGTCCAGACCCCGTGACCGTGACCATTGCGATTCTTGCTGCACCGGACGACGGAGAGGACGCTGGCTCTTTGCTCCTCTGCTATGGTGGCCGCTCTGCCCCTCCCTCCCTCCCGCCCTCCCCCTGGCCTGGTGGCTGGGGAAGGGGGCATCCTGGGCCGGGGCTGCTGCAGTGCCCCGCCCTCCACCGTCTGTCCACTGTGTCGCAGCTTCGACAAGAAGGGGGACGTGCACTACCTGATCAAGTGGAAGGACCTGTCCTACGACCAGTGCACCTGGGAGATCGATGACATCGACATCCCCTGCTACGACAGCTTGAAGCAGGCCTACTGGGGCCACAGGTGGGCCAACGGCCGGGCCTCGCCCCGCCCCGGGCTCCCCTCCTGCGGCCTGAGTTTCGCTCACCTGCACTCCGCCCTCTCCCCAGGGAGCTGATGCTGGGGGAGGACGCCCGGCTGCCCAAGAGGCTGGTCAAGAAAGGCAAGAAGCTGAAGGATGACAAGCAGGAGAGGCCGCCGGACACGCCCATCGTGGATGTGAGTGGGGACAGCAGCAGGGGGGTCACCAGGGTCTTGCACACGCAGTAGGGGAATGCCACAGCCTGCAGTTCAGACCACTCACGCCAGGCACCCCCTGCGGAGAGCTCACACCCTGTGTCTAGTGCTCCCACCTCATGCAGGGGGGCCGCTGTGGGGGGACGGGGGCCTTGGCTTCCTGTGCAAGGTGAAATGTGGGTTCCCTGTACACAAAGTGGGTGACGAGTGGCTCCCCTTAGCTCATGGACTTCCATTACTTTAGATGAGCTAATTGCAAGCATTTAAATAAAAAGCGTGTCTAACTTTAGGGGCATCACAGCCAATTACACCCCAGTCTCACCTGTTCACAGGGAGGACCCCCCTTCCCTGGGGGATTGTGCTCACCAGGAAGGGG
This sequence comes from Murina feae, assembly GCA_004026665.1. Taxonomy (NCBI): domain Eukaryota; kingdom Metazoa; phylum Chordata; class Mammalia; order Chiroptera; family Vespertilionidae; genus Murina; species Murina feae. The sequence goes on along the minus strand of PVJC01031470.1, from coordinate 9,338 downwards.
GTGGCGGTCTTGTGTTCTTTTGGCTAACCTCCCTGGGGTGTCTGCCAGCACCTGGCCCTGGGGGGACAGGGCCCTGGCCTGTTACAAGAACTGCCCCCCCCCAGGGCCCCTACTGCATGTGCAAGGCCCTGGTGACCCCCCTGCTGCCCACCCCCCAGTGTACACCTGGGACTGGGGGTGCCAGGGAAGGTGACTGGGTCTGGCTCCTCAGGAGGACCCCTGGGGGGAGGAGGCCTTGCACTGCAGGGTAACGGAAGCCAGGAGGGTGGAGTCCGGATCATGAAGAGTCTAGGTGTCCATCAGGCAGATGCGGACTGAACACCCCCCCGTGACCCAGGCACCGTATGAGGCTGGGAGGATGCAGGATTGAGCAGGACCCGTGTAGTGGCCACAACCGATGCTCGGCGTCACATAATCAAATAATGGGGCAGCCACGGTGGGACCCAGGTGGGAGTGGGAGGGGGCTCCCCAAGGAGGAGGCGTGGAGGCTGAGACCTGAGGGACGACGGAGTTAGCAGCAGTGAGAGGGGTGGGAACTGTGTGCCAATGGGAGGGGGGCTCTGGTGGCCCAGGATGCAGGGTGTCTGACCCTCTGCCTCCCCGCAGCCCACGGTCAAGTTCGACAAGCAGCCGTGGTACATCGACTCCACAGGGGGCACGCTGCACCCGTACCAGCTGGAAGGCCTCAACTGGCTGCGCTTCTCCTGGGCCCAGGGCACCGACACCATCCTGGCCGATGAGATGGGTCTGGGCAAGACGGTGCAGACCATCGTCTTCCTCTACTCCCTGTACAAGGAGGTGGGGCCGCGGGAGGTCGTGGCGGGGGCGGGGGGCGGGAGGCGGCGCCGCGGGGGGGGGGGGGCAGCAGCCTCACCGCGCTGTCTCTGCAGGGCCACTCCAAGGGCCCGTACCTGGTCAGCGCGCCCCTGTCCACCATCATCAACTGGGAACGCGAATTCGAGATGTGGGCCCCCGACTTCTATGTGGTCACCTACACGGGGGACAAGGAGAGCCGCTCCGTGATCCGGGAGAACGAGTTCTCCTTTGAGGACAATGCCATTCGGAGCGGGAAGAAGGTGTTCCGCATGAAGGTGAGCGCCCCCCGTCCCTGTGAGGCCACTGTCTGCCTTGAGGCCTCAAGGGCTCTGTGGTCCGTCGGGCTCCTCCACTTGGGGTCTCCGCACATGGAGTCTTCTTTCGAGGCAGTGACCGCTATACCGTGTCCTGGGGGGCGGGGAACAGCAGGAACTTGGTCTCCCCAGTTCCCGAGGTCCGAGCCTGAGGTCAGTGTGTCGGCTGGACACGCCCTCCCCGCCAGGAGACCCTCAGGGCGGACCCTCCCTGCCTCTTTCAGCGTCGCAGCTGCGGGCAGTCCCTGCCCTGACTCACCTGCTGTCTCCTTTGCGTCTGTGTCTCATTCATTGGATTTAGGGCCAACCTACTCCTCTTTTTTATTTTTTTAAGGCGGTGACTAATTCTTTTTAAAAAATGTTTTTATTGCTTTTTAAAGAGAGGAAGGGAGAGAGGAATAGAGAGGTAGAAAAACTGAGGAGAAACATTGTTGACCGGCTGCCTCCTGCACGCCCCCTACTGGAGATGGAGCCTGCAACCCGGGCATGGACCTTGAGTGGGAATTGAACTGTGACCTCCTGGTTCATAGGTTGATGCTCAATCACTGACCTGCACTGGCTGGGTTGTGGGCTTGATCTCATCTTAACTAATTGCACCTGCAAAGACCCAAGCTCCATCCCG
>PVJC01031469.1:0-20524 GCA_004026665.1 Murina feae | reverse complement strand
TTTTTTTTTTCAACACAAAATCTTTTAAATGAGACTTAAGTCCTAAACAATATTAGCAGCACCCACTGTGTATTACAGGGGAACATAAGAGGTGGGAGACAGTGCGACAGAATAGACTGTATCTCCAAATACAAGCTCTTCCTTACATTATTTTTCACAAACATGAAAGAATCTATGCAGAGAGATAGGAAAAAAAGCTAGTTTCACTATGTCTGTAAAATATGTTATGAAACAAAGATTTTAATTGGGTGCTTTTAAGGTTACAGATAACAAAATAGCATACAACACTGCAGAAATTATAGAAAGTAAACTGCTACCACTGTGGACTCTATCAGAGTTTGCCCTTCAAATATATTGCTTAAAGAAATAAAAAAAATAAATTCAGCATATATGTATATGTACATATTATATACTACATATATGTCAGTATTAAAGAAATTTTATAAACACTTAACAATTAAAGAAGAGGTTACTTTTCCATGCTAAATTTTGAAATGACAATGTAGAAAACAGAACTAAAGTTTTTAAAACTTTCGGTGTCAAGTAGGAAAGAAAGTAAAAACAGTATCAAAGTACTGAAAATGCATGTAAAATTTCATTTCTTAAAGGAGTCACAAAAAAATCACCTAGTTTTATGAAATCTGGAAGTTGGAGAGAATTTCAATCTGATTGACTTTACTGAAAATTTACTGATTTCTCCCTATAACATCTTATCAAAATGACGGTCTAGTTTCTATTTAAGGAAGTCTCATCACAGAAATCTTACTACTAATTACGCAATCAAAAAGCCAGTAGAGATGGTAAGAGATCTGGACTCCACACTTCTTTGTCTAACAACTTTCCAAGGAAATTACTCTGCAACGCAGAAAAGACAGCAAGAGCTTGCCTTCTGAGCGGGAATGCATTGCCCTGGGCATCTTTTCAAAAGCTCAAGTTTCTTTGAGGGCATGAGGTTTATTTTTTTAAATCAAAGGGATTTTACATTCCACTTCAAAATGTGTCTATTTGTGATAGTATAATGCTCACTATCACTCTCTAAAGAAGTATAATTAGTCTCTCAATTTCTAAAACTCTGTACTAAGTAGAAGAGCAACAATCATACCAGCTTGGTTCAGTATTTTGTCTTTGCTTGGTGTCACGGTGCTTCCAGTCTTACGCAATAGCATGTACACAAAAGCAAAATGTCTGTGTATTCACAAACCATAAAGATTCTATAAAAGCCCTGACCGGTTTGGCTCAGTGGATAGAGCATCAGCCTGCAGACTCAGGGGTCCCAGGTTCGATTCCAGTCAAGGGCATGGACCTTGGTTGCGGGCACATCCCCAGTGGGGAGTGTGCAGGAGATCGATGATTCTCTCTCATTGATGTTTCTAACTCTCTATCCTTCTTCCTTTCTCTCTATAAAAAAATCAATATATTTTTAAAAATATTCTATAAAGGACTGTGAACCCTGAGAAAGAAGACAGCTACTAAGAAGGGCTCCTGGTGGCTAATTGGACTCAAATAAAAATAAATGAAACAACAAAAAAGACAACAACAACAAAAAAAAAAACAACAACACAGAGCCTGGCAGCCATTTCCACACAAGGGCCTTTCACACAAACCACTTCAGGGAGAAGCCAGCACTGAACTGCCTGCCTCTGCACTGAACTGCCTGCCTGCACTGCGTTTCCGCCACCTGATGCAGCCGGTATAGAGGACTTCCTGGGAGGTAATGGACATGTGAATTGGCTTGATTGTGGTGATCATCTCACACTGAATAAATATATCAAATCATCATGTTATACATCTTGAATATATTCAATTTTATTCGTCGAGTATACCTCAATAAAGCTAGGGGGGAAATGGTAAGGCTAACAAAAAAGGAGAGTCCAGCAACTCCACTTCTGTGTACTTATCCAAAGAAACACAAAAACTAAATTGAAAGGACTTATATACATCCACATGCTTACTGCAGTATTTTTTACAATACCCGAGATATAGAAGCAATATAAGTATCCATAAATAGAGGAATGGATAAGAAGTTGTGCATATATATACACAATGGAATATAATTCAGCCATAAAAAATAAAAGAATGAAATCTTGCCATCTACAGCAACATGGATGGACTTAGAGGGTATTTTGCTAAGAGGAATAAGTCAGATAGAGAACAACAAATGCCAGTTGACTTCACTTATACATGGAATCTAAAAAAAAAAAATAATAAACAAATAAGCAGAACAGAAACAGACTCATCAAAACAGAGAACATTTTGACAGTTGCCAGATGTGAGAGGGATTGGGGAAATGGGTGAAAAACGTAGTTACAGAATAGTGATGAGGATGTGAAGTATAGCATAGGGAATACTGTCAACAATATTGTGACAACTATATTGGTGTAAGATGGGTACTAGATTTATTGGAGTGATCATTTTGTAAGTTAGATTAATGTCTAATGACTGAGTTGTACACCTGAAACTAATATAATATTGTGCATCAACTGTAATTTGAAAATAAAAAATAAAAAGACATTCTCTGTAAAAAAAAAAAAAGATGGTTTGTCATATCATTTTTATCTACATGATAATTTTTGAAGCAAGTAATTTTTATTCAGTTCATAAAATTCTAAAAAGCAATTAATTACTCAAACCAAGACAGAATAAAGTAATCTATTCAAAACTTTTAAAATTGTATATTCAAAAACTTTTTCTTACATGAATTTAGCATTTTACTGCTCACAAGAATTCAAAAAAAAGTCAAAATAAAGGTCTTTAAAAATATTTGTTAACATGTGGTAGCAGCAGATGCTTTGAGGGAGGAGCTCAGTGACCTGCAGCTTACATTTTTACCCCCAACCAATCCTTTGCTCACAGACACACACAAAGTTATTTTCTCAGAAACGTCCCCATTAGTTATTTTATCATTCAATACATTGAAAAATTAACATGTATTCATCAACATTATTAACACTAGGGGCCTGGTGCACAAAAATTTGTGCACTCAGGGGGTGGGGGTCCCTCCGGCCAGCCTGTGCCCTCTTGCAGTCTGGGACACCTCGGGGGGGATGTCCACCTGCTGGCATGTCTGGCCAGCCTGGGTGAGGGGCTGAGAGCCATTTTCAGGCTGCCCACAGCCCCTTCAGGGTTCGTGCACTGGGGGGTGGGAAGGCTGGTGAGTGCAGGCCTGGATGTTTCCCACCAGAGGGCCCACACCGCTGAGGGGACACACCTGGCGCAGAGTTGGGTGGCAAGCCAGGGGCGGACGCTGGTGCAGAATCCCTCGGTGGGGCCCTGCTGCTGAGCAAACACACCCGGGTGGAGCTGGGCAGTGAACTGGCTTCAGATTCTCCGCACTGTGCAGCAGACGCTCCCGCATGCCCTGTGGAGGCCCCTGGGGGGCGGATGAAGGTAGCGGACCCTGGACGGGTGTTCCTGGACACCCTGCGGAGGCCCCCAGGGCAAAGCCAGGCAGCAGACCCAGGATGGCTGCTCCTGCACACCCTGCAGAGGCCCCGTGCTCCTACATGCCCCGGGGAGGCCCCCAGGGAGTGGAGCCAGGCAGTGGACCCAGGACAGGCGCTCCTGGATACCCTCGGAGGCTCCCGGGGGCGGAGCTAGGCAGCAGACCCAGGACAGCTGCTCCTGGATGCCCCGAGGAGGCCCCAGGCCAGACCCCCCCTTCCACTGAGCTGACACACCTGGCACAGCTATGCAGGCCGGCCGTGGAGGCTCCCAGTGCAGAGCCGCCCTGCCAGCCTCCATCTTGGCTGGGTTAATTTGCATACAGCCACTCTGATTGGCTGGTGGGCGTGGCTGTGAGCAGAGGCTCAGCCAGCCTAGGCAGGCAGTTTCAACAGAAGCCTTTGGTTTGCTCTAGCTCCATGGCTGTTGGCCTCCATCTTGGCTGGGTTAATTTGCATACAGCTGCTCTGATTGGTTGGTGGTAACCGTCAATTTGCATGTTTCTCTTTTATTATATTAGATGGTTACAAAAAGATAGGTCAACCTTATTCTTCATATATACTTTCATCCAATTTTTAGAAAAATAACTTTAGACTTTCAACTGAATTTTCAAGTTTATCTAAAAATGCATTGTTTAATATTTTTTGTAAATAAGGAATCATTTTGGGCTTGACTGCCCTTTTGTTGAGACAAGAAGATATGTTTACCAAGCTACAGGGCTTCCAAATTTTCATCCACTACTTGAGATATTTGTCTCAAGGCAATTCTAGGACAGACCGTAAATAATGTTTCAAACAACTTTTTACTTGCTGTTTTTATGTTCTATTTATTGCAGTAGCTCCTAAGGCTTCTCTATTATTGGGAGCAGAAAAAGTGATATTTTCTTTTAAAATGCACCAATTACTTTTTAAAATATACACAATGGAATACTTTTTAAATACATACAATTTTAAATGTAACTGCAAGAATTCCAGTGTCATACAAAGAGATGTTCTCCTACTGATATCAAGAATTAGGCTAATTTATAGCTTCACAGAAAAATCCCACAATTTTTTATTTGTGTCTGAAATCAGCCCTACTCTTTTTAGATTTGTTATTCTTCACTGCTCCTTTCACTGTGGGGAACCTCAGGATCCAATCCACCTAAGACGGCCCTTATCCTTTACAAGTTATTTTGAAATACCATCTCAGCCCTGGCTGGTTTGGTTCAGTGGATAGAGCGTTGGCCTCTGGACTGAAGGGTCTCAGGTTCAATTCTGGTCAAGGGCACATGCCCAGGTTGTGGACTCAATCCCCAGGAGGCAGCCGATCAGTAATTCTCTCTTACCATTGATGTTTCTATATCTCTCATTTCTCCCTTCTTCTCTGAAATCAATAAAAAATATTTAAAATAAATAAATAAAAATAAAATACCATCTCAATCCTAAATGTTCTGCATGTTTTTTGTTAGAGACCAGGTCCCACCTCCCCTGGAGAACCTCTCTCCACCCACAGGGCAAGGAACTGCTTCAGAATTACACTCGGGATTTTATTCCCATAATGATTACATCAGACTCTGAAGACAGCTTTCCTCCTTAGATGCTCTCCAAATGATATGCCTCCTCTGGGGGCATTAAAGCAACAAGTCCTCTGGGCTGAAAGCTCATTTCTCCAGTCTAATTCCTCAGACAGCCATCTGTTAAATGTAGAGATTCATGATTTAATAAGTCACTATTGGTTCTGTCCCTCAAATCACCTCTTTGGAGTAAAATAATCTCTATTCCATTCCTCAAGGAAAATAGCTTGAAATTATTCCAATTCAACACTTTCTTATGGAGATGGCAAAGATTTATTTGTGGCAATAGGAAATATAGCAGTAAATAAATTATAGGACTACATGGCAGTGATAAAAGACTCATTCTCCGTTCCCATATGTGAAGTATTAGCATAATAAAAATAATTGTCACTTCTCAACTATATATTACTCATCCACATTTTCCTACATTTAACTTGGTAAGTCTTTCTTGACTATCATTATTTTTTAGAGTTATCAGAAAAAAATCCTGGGATAGCCTATGGCACTTGCCCATGAAAAATGTGCCCATAAACAGTATCTAGAAGCTAAAATTTATTTCATATTGGCAGGTGCTGGCATGAACAGACATTGCTAGGCTCTTCCTGTCTCGAGCAGCATTAAAGACCATCAATCTTGACAATGGGAACTGCACCTGCTTCCTGTAATCCCATAGTGTGTGTTTTACTAAATGCTCAGTGTGCTTGTTGTTGAAACTTTAAGTATTAAGTCACCATTCAGAAAACCCAACCAGGCAGGCATGATGAGCTCAGGCTGCAAAATTCAAAGTGGAGATAAATTAAAGCACAAGATAGATTAAAACGTGTGTCCTAAATAGTAACTAACAGCTGATTTCTTTCTCTCTCTCTCTCTCTCTCTCTCTCTCAATCCTGAAAAGTCTGTACAAGGCAATTCAAGGACACAAAGAAGTAAATTACAATGAAACATGCAAGGTCAACTAACTTAGAATGTGTATATTACTTCCTGATAAAGTCCTGAACTAACATTAAAAGCAAGAGTTCTAAGGCTGTCTATGTTAAGGGCTTCCAATTTTGAACTAGATGTTATGAAAAAAAACAGCAATGACACTTTTTGGATGCTTAGAAATTATCAAAGTAAAAAGTCACTTAGAATTTCCTCCAACATGTTTTATGAAGCAAACAAAACCGAAAGTGTAAGAGGGAAGAAAATAGACTGATCTCAGAGTCGAAACTATTCTGGGACTCAGCGATAGAAAAAGCGCAGGCTTGACGGAAAGAGGGGCAGTGAGTGAGTCATCAATCACAATCTCCTTTGGAAGAAGAAAGTCTGTATATTAAATAGAATGGAGTATTATTGTTGCTAAAAAAGTATGAGATATAGCTAGGAGGAGCCAGACTATATATAACCCTGCATTTCACTGCAACCACCAGAGATCATTATATTTTTAACCAACTGCAAAGTGACTCAACATTACAATTTTGTTTCTAGTGTATAATTTCATCTTCCATTAATCAATAAGAAATATAATCACTCTCTGAATCACCAATGAATAGCATGATATCATCAGTTTCCCCAAATTATTAATAAAAGAACATACACAAGAAACTCTGCTTCCTTGCTACTATTATAGCTAAAGGTTTATGACAGTTATTAATGAACAATGTTCAAAAGATCATTTTCTATATTAGCAACAACAAAGAAAATAAGGATACTATTTAAGGTAATTAATAAATGTATTTTAAGCCACTAAAAGCTATACATTGAAAATGAAATAGGATGGGATAATAATTCTATCATGTGTCCCACATCCCCTGGAGAACCTCTCTCTACCCTTATATGCTATAAGGCCAAAACTGTGGTCACCGTAGTGAACTGATCCTTCTCTTGGCCTTAGAATCAACATAACACTTGGCAAGATGATATTTATTTTCCCATTTGGGAAGATTATATAATCAGATCACTTTTCGTCCTAAATATCTCACCCTTTATTTTCTCTGTGTGTGTGTGTGTGTGTGTGTGTGTGTTTAAATTCACAGGATTCAAAGTTTAATAAAAAAGGAAATATGACACTTAGTAGCTATCAATAAATCCTGTAGGCTATACACTAGCTAAAACTCTTGGTTAACTAGCTTAGTCACCTATAAAATTAGAAGGATAAACCTTTATTTCCACATTGGTCACAAATGTTTTTGTGTTTATTGTTGTTTGTTGTTGTAGTTGTTGTTGTTTTCCTCTTGGCTTACATTTTGCTTTCTGTATTGATTTTTTTGTTTTATTCTATTTTGTTTTACTAGCTTTATTACTATTTCTGATAACACATGTTTTTTTTTTTTGTTTTCAAGGAGGAATAATTCCTCTTAATTTGTATTTCATATGGCTGCGAAGGGACAGAGCTGACATATACCACCTCTCTATCCCTCAATTTTCCCACCTTCATCAAGTATAGGTTTTATAACACAGACCTGATCAATCACTATCTTCCAATTTCTGGGCTAAAGAAATTAGGTCACTGAAGGGTTGAAGCCTCAATTGGCCCAATAATAGTGAAACTTGGAGCTTTTGCTGGAATGTTGAAAAGCAGCATTCTCCTTATATAGACATTAGAGGCCCAGTGCACAAAAATTTGTGCACTCAGGGGGTCCCTCGGCCCGCCTGTGCCGTCTTGCAGTATGGGACCCCTCAGGGGATGTCCACCTGTGCCATGCCTGGCCAGCCTGAGTGAGGGGCTAATGGCTGTTTTCAGGCTGGTCAAGCCCCCCAGTGGGGAACCTCACTTCATGGGGGTGTGGCCAGCCTGGGTGATGGGCAGAGGGACCTTTTCAGGCTGCCCACAGTCCCTTCAGGGGTGCCTGGCCAGCCTGGGTGAGAGGCTGAGGGCTGTTTCAGGCTGCCCACAGCTCCCATTGACCCAACGTCTCAGCAAGGCTGGCTGGAATCAGGTTTCTGGGGTTTATTTATCTTCTATAATTGAAACGTTGTTGCCTTGAGTGGAGGCCTAGGCAGACAACAAAGCCTCCTGTTTGCTTCAGCTCTGTGGCTTCTATAATTGAAATTGTGTTGACTTGAGCAGAGGCCATAGCTGGCGTAGGCATACAATTTCCTCCATCACTGGTGCAATGGAAGCCTCCTGTTTTCTCTAGCTCAGTGGCTGCCAGCTGCCATCTTGGCTGGGTTAATTTGCATATAGCCGCTATGATTGGCTGGTGGGCGTGGCTTGGCTGGTGGGCATGGCTTAGGTGTAACAGAGTGAGGGTCAATTTGCATATTACTCTTATTAGATAATTAGCTAGTAGAATATATACATGAACCTCTGAGTGACCTTCTCATATATTCATGGGAGGAGCCTACATGACCATAAAACACAGTTGAACAATTTCAAATGATACTATTATCTGAAATCTTAAATCTAGTCATGCCTTAAACAAATAAGATTTACTCCCTTGAACTTCCTAGTTTCATGAGCCAATATATTCCCCTTTGAATATGTAAATTGAGTTAAGGTTTTATCACCTGTAACTGTAATAGTTCTAACTGACCCACTCTTCAAAACTTGGATAAATTAATTCCATTAATTCCATTCATATATTTCTTAGTTGTCTGACACAAAAAAGAAGTAATACTATAAAGTAGTCCACTCACTTATTTTTAAAAAACAAAACTCAAAAAAAATCTTTGTGTAGATGAAAATTAATTTATTCCTATATTTTAAATTTATTTATTTTAATGTAATTTAATTTAATGTAATTTAATTTAAAGGCTTGACCTTGCAATAAGTTACCACGTTAAAACCTTGCCCCTCCTTTACTGCACATTACACACACAAAAATACTAAGTTTTCTTTTTTCTAGCATACAACACTATGATTGGCATTTTTACTTTAAGCTCTAATGAACTTTCTATGTTGTCTCAGTTACACATCACTCTCTATTCATATAACATTCAGGCTTATTATTTGTTTACCCAGTTTTCTTTGTATGGAGTTGTCGCATGCATCCATCACAATATTCCATTGGTATCACTTTTTAAAGTTCCAGCTCAAGATTTATCTTTCTAAAAGTTATTTAACAAATCTTTCCAGTGATTATTATTTTGATTTACACAGAAATAGCATTCATCAGGAAAATAAAAGGTCCACATAATTCAATTTCAACCAGAGATTAAACAATTTTACATGATTTTTGTTTCTACTATTTTGCTTTATATGAGAACTAGAGGCCCGGTGCACAAAAATTTGTGTACTCGGGGGAGGGGGGTCCCTCAGCCCAGCCTGTGCCCTCTTGCAGTTTGGGACCCCTCAGGGGATGTCCACCTGCTGGTGTGCCTGGCCAGCCTAGGTGAGAAGCTGATGGCTGTTTGCAGGCTGGCCACATCCCCTTCAGGGGGTCCCTGCTGGGGTACCTGGCCAGCCTGGGTGAGTGGCTGATGGCTGTTTGCAGTAAGGCTGGCTGGAATTTATTTAACTTCTAAAGTTGAAACTTTGTTGCTTTAACCAGAGCTGGTAGGGTTGTCCTTGACAATCTAGGCTCCCAGCGCTTCCTTGAGCCCAAGGCTGGAAGGAAGTCTCTGGGGTTTATCTTCTATAATTGAAATTTTGTTGCCTGGAGCAGAAGTCACAGCCAGCCTAGGCAGACAGGAACCTTAACTTCCTGCATCACCGGGGCAAGCCTCCTGCTTGTTCTAGCTCCGTGGCTGCTGGTGGCCATCTTGGCTGGGTTAATTTGCATACAGCCATTCTGATTGGCTGGTGGCCATGGCTTGGCTGGTGGGCGTGGCTTAGGTGTCTCAGAGTGATGGTTACTTTGCATATTACTCTTTTATTAGATTAGATGGCCACGTATAGGCTTGATTTTAAGAGTGAGTAGGGACCCTAAAGAAACTAAAAATGTGAAGAACAGATAATCAATTATTTACAAAATGAAAGTACAATGGAATTAGATTTAGAAATACATACAGAGAGGCATTTTTCAAAGATCAGATAAAAGAAGATGCTGATAAAGAGAATCTGGGTAAATGTGTAGGAAAAGGTTAGTGCAAGTTGAAGGTGTGCATTTTATGACCTCTTTTATAAAATTACTATTTTATACATGAGAGAGGTGAGGTTTTAAAAGTTAAAACTATTTTCTAAGCCATAGAATTGGCACCTAGCAGAAGAATGATACAACCTAGATTCTATTTCCCCAAACTACACTACCTCTATGAAATAGAGGGCACAGAAGTAAAGGGTTGGAGAAACAGGATGTTTTAAAAAGAGAAAGTGCCCTGTAGTATTGCAAGTAGGAAATAAAGAAAAGATTCATTCAACAATGATTAAAAATGTGTCTTATTAGCATTGAGGGACACTAAGATTATATTTGAAAATATAAATATACTCAGGCTTCCTATCAAGATGGTGGCACAGATACATGTAGTACTGGCATCCTCCCACAATCACATCAAAAGTAAAACTAAATTCCAGACCAATCATCATTCATAACTAACTAAAATATAGTTGAGCAGAAGTCCTACAACTAAGAATATAAAGAAGAAGCCACATCAATACTGGTAGAAGGGGTAGAGATGCAGAATGGGCTTGTCCTACACCTAGGAATGGTGAATAAAAATCAGGAGGGTCCTGACCCAGTGGCTCTGTTTGTTGGAGCATCATTGTATCCACTGAAAGGTTGTAGGTTCAATTTCAAGTCAGGGCCCATACCTAGGCTGCAACAGATCAATGTTTCTTTCTAACATCAATGTCTTTCTTTCTTTCTTTCTTTCTTTCTTTCTTTCTTTCTTTCTTTCTTTCTTTCTTTTTTCTTTCTTTCTCTCCCCCACCTCGCTCGCTCTCTCTCTCTCTCTCTCTCTCGCTCTCTCTCTCTGAAGTCAATGGAAACATATCACATATCTTTGGGTGAGATTTTTTTTTAATCGGGAGTAATACCTTGGTTGAGGAGTTCACCCCCTCCCCACACACACACACACACACACACATACACTGAGGAGTGAGGAATCCCAGCTCCACATAAAAACTAGCAAGGATAGTGGCTGAGTGAATGGAGGGCTTCTGGAGTCCCAGGCAGTTCCTATTAAAGGGCCCTGGCACAGATTTACTTGGATTCACTCCCTCTGAGCTCCAGCACTAGGACAGAAGCTCAAAAGCAACACAGACATATGGGGATGAACTTGTGGGCCCATTTAAGCTGTTTCTAGTGACTTTTCCACACAAATGATCTGCTGGCTCTTGCTTCAGACTCTTTTTCTAAAATCTCCCAAATGAGTAGCATATAGCCTTGATATGCCTCGCACCTCTCTCTAAGTGGCCCCAGGCCCAGCACAAGTAGCAGCCATCTGCAGGTCACTTTGTAGCTCATGCTGGGTGGCAACCAACCTTGGCGTGCACCTCCCAGGGGGACCCAGAGACAACACATATGGTGGACAGTCCCAGACCAAGTCAAAGCACAGCCACTAGCGACGCACTCAAATGGCAGACTCAGTGGCACAAGAGCCCTGCTGAAGTAAGTCCTGTTCTGTTAGGCAAGCCCCTGCATAGCTTATCCTCCACAGTTATGCAGCCAGCCCTTACAATTGACCAGTAATCTTCTCTAATAAAAGTGTAATATTGAAATTGACCATTTCGTTGGGACGCCTAAGCCACGCCCACCAGCCAATAAGAGCGACTGTATGCTAATTAGCCCAGCCAAGATGGTGAAGGCCAGAGCCCGGGAGAAGCCGCAGACCTCAGCCCAGCAGGGCAGACTGAAGACCTATGCCACAGGATCCAAGCGGCAGCCATGGGGGCAGGAGCAGCCAGCCGGCACCGAGGCTGCGGCCTGGATCAATCACAGGGCACACACACAGAGGCTAAGCTTCCGTGTGTGTGCCCCGTGATCCAGGCAGCAGCTGCAGGGCGGAAGTGAGCCCACACTGGGGTCCAGGGGAGACAGAAGCTGTGCCATTCTCAGGTCCCTGAATGGAGGGGTGGATGGTCCAGAGGTAGAGGTGCTCCTGCTTTGCAGCTGCAGTGCCAGGGCTGCATGGGCAGCTGCCACCAGGCTGGGGCTGAGCCCTGAGCTGGGGGTTAATGCCTCCTCCCCACAGAAGCTTTAATTAGGGAAGGAGGCTGCTACCTCTTTCACACACACACACAGCCTCCTGGGCCTACTCTCTCACTGGCTCCATTTTCTCTGCCACAGGGACAGGGGTCTCGACCTGTGAGAGGCCCTATCTCCCTTCAGAGCTGGGGTGAACCCAGGGGAGCTGGAGACGGAGAGATGGGCAGGGGGTGGGCAGAAGGAGCAGCAGCCAGGGAGAGTTTGGGGGGAAGTAACCAGGTGGGGAAGGGGTGGAACAGGATAGAGGGAAGAACTTTATAAAAGAGTCAGTGGACAGCAGAGTTAAAAAAAGAGGATGTATGAGTGAACTGTAGGGCCTATAATGAAAACCTAGTATAGTTGTGTACTGGGGACAGATTTTAAAAGTAGAAGTTAGAAAAGAAAAAAAGATAAATGATAGTGGATAATTAAGCAGGTAGATAGATAGGTATTAAAACAGAGGAAGTAAGTAGAGAAGAATGTATGGCAAAGGTAGGATGAGAGAAAAAGAGGGAGGGAAGAAAAGTTATGAAGGGGGAGCTGGTAGAGCTTAAAAGGAGAATGGGAAGAAGGAAGGAATGGGGAGGGAGCAAAGCAGGTCAGAGGGAGGAAGTGAAGAAAAAAATTAAGGTGGGAAGGAAGGAAAAGGGGAGGGTGGACAGGGGTAAAGACAAAGGAAAGAAGGAATGTGGGAAGGGAAGGAGGGTAGTAGAAAAATGGGAAGAATGATGATGGAACAGAAGTAGGAAATAAGGAGGAAAGAAAAGATTATAAATGATGAGTCAGTAGGAAAAGTGTTACATAAAGGAGAAAAATTGTGTGAGAGGAAGAAGCCAATAAGGAAGTCAAATACAATTGTGCATGAAGGGAATAAGATTAAAAAAGAAAGTTAATAGGGGTGACCAGGCTGGCAGGGTAGGGCAGTTAGGGGGATCAGGCAGGCAGGCAGGCAGAGTGGTTAGGGCAGGCAGGCAGGTTATCAGTTAAGAACCAGAGGTCCTGGATTGTGAGAGTCCCCAAGAACTCCATATTGGAGAGGTTGCAGGTCAGGCTGAGGGACCACCTCCCCGCCCTCCGTGCGTAAACTTCGTGCCCCTAGTAATGATATAATGAGTTTCCAGTGAAAACCTGGTGAATCCCTTCAGAACATCATACCAGAATAAGGAAACCTACTATTATATCTGGCATTATCACATACAAGCTCCACTCTTAGATAAGCAGTTATGGGTGACTTGAGTAGCTTTCTTTTCCTTGAAGTGTTAACTTCAAACACGTATCATAGTAAAAAAAAAAAAAAAAAAGTATCAAGACCACTGAATGTCTGCATATTTACTGTAAAAGTAAGTTCTAAATCAAAGTTTTAATGAGTATATGATGAACCTGCTAAGAAAACCTGCCACTTTCAGGAACAAGATAAGGATGTCTCATCTCACTTCTCCTTTTTAACACCACACTGTAAGTCCTAGCTAACAATCAAATAGAAATACAGGGTGTATAAATTGGAAAGAGAAAAAATAAAACTGTCTTGTTTACAGATAACATGATTGTCTACATCGAAAATCCAAAATCATATTAAAAAAAAAAATCTGATGGCCCTGCCCAGTGTGGGCCAGCAGTTACAGTGTCAGCCCAAGCACTGAAGGGTCCTGGGTTACATTTCCAGGCATGTGCCTGGGTTGTGGGCCCATGCAAAGCAACCAAGCAACGTGTCTCTCTCACATGCTGGCTCTCTCCTCGGCATCTCCCCCCCTCCTCCCTCCTGACCTCTCTCTGAAAAACAATGGGAAAATCCTCAGGTGAGGATTAAAAACCACTACAAAAACTTCTGAAACTAATAAGCAATTACAGGAAGATTTCAGGATACAAGCTTAGTATGCAAAAGTCAATCATTTTCCTAAATGCCAACAAAAAAAAAAAAAACACAAAGCATTTAGACCTAGACGGTTTGATTCAGTGGACAGAATGTCATCTTGGGGACTGAAGGGTCCCGGGTTCGACTCTGGTCAAGGGAACATGCCCTGCTTGTGGGCTCAATTACCAGTAGGGGGCATGCAGGAGGCAGCTGATCAATGATTCTCATCATTGATGTTTCAATTTCTCTCTCCCTCTCCCTTCCTCTCTGAAATCAATAAAAATGTATCTTAAAAAAAGAACAACAAACAAAATAGTACTCCAAGGAGAAAAATTCTATTCTTCTACATGGCATTTTAACTTGAGTGAGTCCTCTTACTCTATAGTCTGGATGGCTTATGCTATTTTAATGGATTTATTCAACTACACTTTAAGATTCCTCTATCTAGCAAATATACTAATGCAGAGTTATTACACAAACAAATACCATAATACTTGCACTTAATGTAACAGGGCCAGCAGTCCTTATGGTTTAATATTTTAGTCAGAAAACATGAAATTAGATTTGAACAAAAGCTCAAAATCATAATAACCACCTTAACAGTACAAAGTGTAGATTATCAAGTCTCAGTTTATTGGGTTTTGTCATTTTTCTCCTCTGCATTTGGACACCAAACTTTCTTCATGAATATTCATAAGGGTTGTTCCCAAAATCTTATCTGTCCACTCAGATAGCTGACCAAAGAGCATGTTAGATTCGGGCCACTTACTGGTCATGCTCAAATTTAACAAGGCCTGTTTGAATATATAATAACGCTGAATAAAGGCAGGCATCTGATCTGAGTACTCCAAAATATGAAATTTGTACAAGCTACACTGGTTGACTTATCAAATCTTTATAAGCTCCTAACTATGTATTAAGTTGCAAAGCCAAGGATTGATGATAAAAAATGAATAATGCAGTTTTCTTGTTAATTTCCTTGTCCTCTAGTAAATTAGACCGTGTCAGTGATTAGCATGTAAATAGACATCAGTAACAGTGCCTATTACTATAACATGTTCCAGCAAAGGCATGGGGTGGGAGGTGTCAGCCTGCCTATGGAGGAGATATTTGAATTGGTTCTTCACATATACGTAAGAGCTCACCAAGCAAATAAGGGGAACCTAAGTACAAGAAATAATAAGTATAAAAAGCCCTAAACCAACTTCAAGAATTCAACAGATTGCCAGAAGTTTGGCAGATATGTAGTGAGGTGCTAAGACACAGGACATGAGGTAGAAGTGGAAGCAAGGTCATCAGGGAAGCCTCGAAATGGAAACTGCCTTTGACTTACAGGGACCACCGGCAGATCACTCAAGGAGTCAGTGACAATCAGAAAAGCGTTTTAAAGTCAGCTAATTCACACTTCACAGTGTTTACAGCAGAAAGAAGGTCAAGGAGAACAATTGTGAAGCTGTCCCATAATCTTGGGGCAAGATGTTGAGAGTCTAAGCTGGCACAGTGGCTGATAACAAAACAGGCAACAGATAAGAGAGACATCAACCCAAACTAATTTCCATCTTTTCAATGGACCAAGTATCTCAAAAATTACAGATGGATCCATTTGAGGAAAACAAAAGGGGAAAAAATAAACACTTCAGAATTCAAAGAAGGTATAACTGTAATACTGAAGGTATGAAATGCAGCATTGTCCCTTGGCACTACTGCAAGCTCCTGATACAAACTAAAATAAAGAGAGTATATATGCACCCTCTGACCCTACTCTCAATGTTCTGGAAAGGGGCAGTAACTTCCCTCTAGGTGCCTCCATCATTCCTGCCACAATTAAAGTGAAATTCCTATGAAATCTATAAGGCAATAAAATAGAAAAAAAAAGAAAATACTATTATCATTCAGGTTTCTTCTCAGTTTTACTAGGAAATATTTGCCATCACTGTATGACTTAAGGAACACAGTATGATGGTTTCATTTGCATACATTGTGAAATGAGCACCACAGTAAGTTCAGACAACATCCATCTTCTCATGTAGGGTTTCACCTGGTGAATGGATTATTCACAAACATCCCACATATAGCCCTACTGGTTTGGCTCAGTGGATAAAGCATCAGCCTGCAGACTCAAGGGTCCCAGGTTCGATTCCGGTCAAGGGCATGTGCCTTGGTTGCGGACACATTCTCAGTGGGGAGTGTGCAGGAGGCAGCTGATTGATGTTTCTAACTCTCTATCCCTCTCTCTTCCTTTCTGTGAAAAATCAATAAAATATATTTTTTTAAAAACATCCCACATATAACACAAAGTTGTCTGCATACACTGAATGTTGTATATTAAGTTGTTTACATTTTAATATCAGAATTAAATATTCCTTCTGAGTTACACCATTTTTTGGTCACATTCATCTTGTTCTCTTGAGAAGGAAAAGACTGCTTTTCAGAAGTAAAAGGCTTTTGAATTTGCAGACCATTTTATTTTTTCCCATCTTTTCTGCCATCTTCTAGAAATCATTTAAATAAGCTGCATCAGTAATGGAAACTGCCAATCAGGGTTAAAGTAGTTTAGCCACCAGTTTATAGAAATTTACAATCTACCAACCAAAGCTAAATACCCAGTTTAATGGAATTCAAGCTGTCTCAGACTATAATTGAAAGAGTGCGAGGGCTATTCACTGAGAAATCAAAAGTGCATTTCTTGTGAGCCGAGTTAAATATGATTATAAATCTGCATTTCAGAAACTGAGAAAGTCTCTCCCTGTGTCCATGCTGTGACACTGAGTATAGACATCTGCAATATCCCAGGTGTTATATGGGAATAATTCAGGCAGGATAGCAATGTGAATACTGTATCCAATTTCATAATGTTGTCACTCTTGAATGCTCAGCTTTGATAATTGCATGTAGTGGTTTAGCTTTTGAAAATCTAATATTCACTGACATTTTAAATATTTCTCTGTCTCTTAAACCAAACGCATTTTTAAATATTCAAATGACTAAAAGATTTTTCTATCAGTGTCACACACACTCCTACTACTTATAGCCTGCCTGATTTTTTTCTATCACTGTTCTATTTTCTAAAGCAAGTACCTGAGTTTGTTTAAAATATATGGAGGCTGGGGGAGGGCTATGCTTGAATTCTTGGTGTGTGTATCCCTAGGGGTTCACATTAAGAACCCTCTAAAACATACTGGTATCAGAGTAAAAAATTCAGAAGTCTGTCATAATATCTTTTC
Source organism: Murina feae (assembly GCA_004026665.1). NCBI lineage: Eukaryota > Metazoa > Chordata > Mammalia > Chiroptera > Vespertilionidae > Murina > Murina feae. The sequence goes on along the minus strand of PVJC01031469.1, from coordinate 3,406 downwards.
TTTGTATTAGCATATAAAATATACTATTATGCAGTCACGGAAATTTTAACTTTGTGTCCAGATATGTTTGTCATTTTCTAGTAGAAATCACAGCTTGCAGTATTTACTTTAAATATATTTAAAAGCAACTGCCTTGATTTAACTGCTCTTAGAATCTAAGTACTAACAGTGGACTATCAGACCTCACGAATACACAGAATTTGGAGTTCTTCTGGTGGCAAAACAAATGGAATTCCTTTTCTCCCTTCTATCAGGGGAGAAATTTGGGAATCAGAGGAAATGACTGGTGGGTAGGAATCTATTTCAAATTTACTCGACAGAAACATTTACAGCTAATGTGGAGCCCCCTCTGAGGAAAATCTACTCAGGAAAGAATCGGAAGATAATCAGCACAATGATGCCAGAGTAATTTTTTAACAAGGTAGAGCATAGAGAGAAGTTCGAATAAAGAATATGATTTTCTTTTACAACTCGACTGGGTTTACTCTGGGAAAGAAAAAAAAAAGAGAATATTTTGAGTGTAGGACTTGTTTGCTGGTAGGAAAGCAGAAAACCAGCCAATGTCTTACTGCTGGAGATTTTGAACTGGAATTGGAACAATCACTATTATTTCACCTCTCTATTAGGAATCGAATGAATCCTCAACCAGAAAAAGCCTGCATTACTAACGGGTCAAAGCTTGATACCTGAGGATTTGCAAGAAGAGATAAAAGTCAGAAGCATCTTCCTGTGGGAGGAGAAGGGAAATTTCCTAAATGAGAGAGGTGACATACTAGGACAGAGAGGCTAAGAAGAGCCGATGGAATGAAGGGGATAGACACAGACATCAGAATTAAATTGCAGTGCAAATGCTGAGGCTGTCTCTTTCTTGCTCCTTTCCTCGCCAGCAAACATATTTATCTGTTAGTCTAATTCCTTCTCTGTAATTGCTTTGGTTGCTTCCCTAACTGTCAAGTAGAGAATGCCTAAGATCCAGTGAGGCTCACCTCCCCCACCCCTCCCCCCCATCAGAGTGGGGAAGACAATGCCACAGCACTCAGATGGCAGCACTCAATTCCTATTGATCTGGTCAAGTCCAAGTGAGCCCTGGAGACACTCACTTGGACCACTAGGCAAAGTGAACTGCAGACTAGCAGGCCAAGTCCCCAAGCATGACAGGCCACAGGTCCAATGCTCTTTCCCTTCCCCAATGGTCTACCCTGCATTGTAGAACTATCTACCTCCCTTACCATCAGACACAGGTCAGAAAGGACCCAGGTTGCTCCTCCTGAATTACCCAGGTCTTGCCTGGAAAACAGGAACACTAATTTTATCCATAGCATCTTTCTTCATCTCTTTGAGAGATTAAATATTGAAACCTGGGTGAGAAAGTGTGAACTTGATTCCTTCTAAACTCTAATTATTTCCCACTCTGTTCACTTTCTTTACCTCATTTTGTGTATTTTCATTAAAAAGAACATAAGTCTTGGTGAAGGAGCATATACTTTCACAAGTACCTTATTTGCCTAAGAAAGGAAAGAACAGTACCCCTCGGGAAATTTTTCATGAGGACTATTTTTTATATAAAACACCTCCTGATACAATGGCTCCTTAGCCACACCATTGATAAATCCAGGTCAGATATGTACACACTACCAGGATCTAATGTCAACAAAACAGACAATAGGATCATTCTCCCTTTCTAGACACACAATACTATGAGTTCCAAGTAGCATTATTCATAAATGTTCTATTTTAAAATGGGTTCTAAATTCAAATAAGTGAATACTCATGAAAGATAAAGTACTTTAATTAAATATTTATCTGATTCCTTACTATGCCAATATATGTAGCGTGACGCTGCAAAAGGGACAAACAGTATTGAAGTAGTTCCCAAATATATTTTACCCTAGAATCCTGTTTGGGGTTGATGATGAAATATAGTTTACTAGTATATCTCTGAAGAACTGGAGAAAACAGCAATGTTTCATAAAACCTAGTTTGGGTAAAATAATCCTGGGAGAAAGATTGCAAGAGATGCATGTCTATTCTAGAAATAACAGAAAATGTGACCCTGGTAAAGAGCCCGTAAAACGAAATAAGAATCAACCTAGTGAGGTAAACTCTAATGTACTGAGTTCTATTTTAATATGTTGTGAGAGATTAGCCCAATCTGTCTGGTTCTTTAGAGTTTGAAGATAATTGACAATGGTAATAACGAAATGTCACCGAAATGACTCGGTGGAACTTATTTTAGGTGTGAAGTAATAAGGGAAGTTACTACTGAGGACAATTATTACTGCTGGACAAGAAGAGTAAGACACAAGTTCTGCTTCAAATCTCAGATCATGCCTGATGACCATGGTAAACACTACAGGAAAGACCAGAGATTTTGCCAAACAATGGACAACGAAGAAGCAGATGTGGGCTTAGCAGTCACAACAAGATAATTCTGGATGAAAAGCCAGAATCCTCCAACGAGCCCCTCGGCTAAAACCAGACAGCCAAACTTTGTATAGAAGCTCTGTTTCACATGACCTACTCTGGGAGGAGGCATGATGAGAGATCCTTTGGGTATAACTGCACTAAGGATGGATAAATCAACCCTCACCCTGCCAGTTTGGTTCAGTGGATAGAGTATTCATTAGCCTGCAGACCAAAGGGTCCCGAGTTTGATTCTGGTCAAGGGCATGTACCTTGGTTGCAGGCCCCTCCCTGGCCAGGGCCCTGGTCAGAGCTCCTGTAGGAGGCAACCAATTGATGTGTTTCTCTCACATCGATATTTCTCTCTGTCTTTCCCTCTCCCATCCACTCTCTGTAAAAATCAATGGAAAAATATCCTTGGGTGAGGATTAACAAAAACAGATGAACAATCTAAACTAATAAAAGCGGAATAGTAAAATTAACCGTTTCTCCGGGATGCCCACAGCCAATCAGAACGGCAAATTAGCCCAGCCAACATGGCGGCCGCCACTCACAGACCTGAGTAAACATTTAGGCAGTGTCCATTGCAGCAGGAGCGAGAGCGAAACTACCTGCTCGCTGGCTCCTTAGCCTTTGGCCTGAAGCAAACACGCACATTTGCAACAATTAAGTGTAACAATTGTTTCATTATAGAAGCCGCGAGGTGAGGCAGAGAGGAGGATTCGTTAGTAAAAGGCCGCCTTAACGGAACAGCATCAATTATAGGAAACCTGCGTCCAGCCGGCCTTGCTGGGACGTTGGTCAATGGGAGCTGTGGGCAGCCTTAAAGCCCCTCACCCAGGCTGGTCAGGCACGCCAGCAGGTGGACATTCCCCGAGGGGTCCCAGACTGCGAGAGGGCACAGGCCGGGCCGAGGGACCTCCCAAGTGCACAGAGCGGCTGCAGGGCGGGACAGCGCAGGACCCAGGACCCGTGAGTGGGAAAGAGGCGGCAGGGTTGGAGG
>PVJC01031468.1:0-20559 GCA_004026665.1 Murina feae | reverse complement strand
ACATCCCCAGAGGGGTCCCAGACTGTGAGAGGGCACAGGCCGGGCTGAGGGACCTCCCGAGTGCACAGAGCGGCTGCAGGGCGGAACAGCGCAGGACCCAGGACCCGTGAGTGGGAAAGAGGCGGCAGGGTTGGTGGCCTGCTTGGCAGCTGCCCAGGCCCTTTGCGGGGCACCGGGGAGTGGGAAAGAGGTGGTGGGGGCCAGGGGCCTGCTTGCCGGCTGCCCAGGCCCTTTGAGGGGCATCGGGGAGTGGGAAAGAGGCGGCGGGGGGCCTCGGCCTGCTTGGCGGCTGCCCAGGCCCCTTGCAGGGCATCGAGGAGTGGGAAAGAGGCGGCGGGGGTCGGGGGGCCTGCTTGGCGACTGCCTAGGTTCCTTGCAGGGCACCAGGGATCAGGAAAGAGGCAGCGGGGGGCCTGCTTGGCGGCTTCTCAGGCCCTTTGCAGGGCACCGGGGAGTGGGAAAGCAAGGCAGCAGAGTACCGGTGAGTGGGAAAGAGGTAGCGGGGACGTCTTGGCCTGCTTGGCGGCTGCCCAGGCCCTTTGCAGGGTACCGGGGAGCAGGAAAGCAAGGCTGAAGTGGCCGGGGTCCTGCTTGGCAGTTCCCCAGACCCCTTGGCGGCACTGGGAAGTGGGAAAGGAAGGCAGCAGGGGACTGGTGAGTGGGAAAGACTCGGCAGCCTGCGAGGCGGCTCCCCAGGCCCTTTGGGGGGCACTGGGGAGCGGGAAAGCAAGCTCTTGGGGGCTGGGGGCCTGCTTGGCGGCTCCCCAGGTCCCTTCCAGGGATCAGGGAGCAGGAAAAGGCTGGCCTGACCATGAGGCGGGGTTTTCCCTGCTTTCTGATGGCTGGAGGAAGATGGGCAGTTGGCAAGCTTGGGAGGCAGGCAGCACCCAGCCCTGGCCACAGCTCAAAAAAAGAGAACAACATGCAGGGGAGGGCAAGAGTTTGAGAGACCAACATAGAGGGGGTGCCTGCTCCAAGCCTGGGGGCAGGTCCCCAACAGGTAGACACACACAGGAGGACTGCTCCGAGCCTCAGATGCGGCTGGGGGCAGGTCTCCAGTGGCTACACACACACACACACAAACACACACACAAGGCACCTGGCAGACTGGGGCCATCATAGGACATCCACTGAGGGGTTCCAGACTGTGAGAGGGGGCAGGCTGGGCTGAGGGATCCCCCTCCCCCGTGCACGAATTTCGTGCACCGGGCCCCTAGTTAAATATATATTATGGTAGGTGTATATGCATATAACTAATATTTTTTATATGCAGAAAATTTATTTTACAAACCTCCAAAGTTTTAAAGAATTATTTGAGTGCACTTAAGTTACAGTATAGTTTATAAGAATAACATTTGTTTTTGTGCAACATCTAGGAGTCTGTCAAACTTACAGTTTTCACCTTTTATATTTTCAATGAGGACTAGAAAACAAATTATTTGAGGTCCAAAACATAATACCAGAATCTCAGTTTAAGATGCTGCGATTACCTTGGTAGATTTGGAACTAAGTTCACTGAGATTTCCTGGCCGTTACTGTTTTCCTTCAGGTTTTCTGACTTCATGGAACAGCCACACACAGTTTTCCTAGGGAAAACTGTCATAACATTAATTAGATTCTCTGCTGTGCTGCACTAGATGCAGATTCCCAGACCTTTAAAGAGACACTCTATCATATTTTTGGTAACTACATATCTAGTTGACTGCCCACTTCCTCATGCTCATGTGCCATTTTATGTTCTTCTTAGGGTAAAATATAAAGTTCTTAACAAGTGCCTAAATTATTTCTCAAGTTTGTGTCTCCAGTTTTAATTTTTTAATTCCTGCCTTTTGTCCTCTCTCTACTCATACCAGTAGTTTGCATTTCCCAAGCACATCCTGTCTGTATTGATCTTAGGGCCTTTATATGTGCTATTCCCTCTCCCGAGACTCCTCCTTATTCTTTTTATAATTAACTCCTACTTAGTCTTTATGTCTTAGTTTAAATGTTATTTCCTCAACAAATTGTTTTTTACTTCAATGGCTTCCTTTTCCTGCTTCTTCCTGAACTTGATTAATTTACCTCTTCAGCACTCTGTGTCCCTCATAGCATTTATCACAGTTGTAATTAAAGAGTTAATTATGTAATTATTCTGTTCTTCACACACAGTGAAAACTTCATGAGGGTGGATACTTGTCTGACAGTCTGTCTTCTTTTTCTCCAACTTGGTGCACAGTACCTAGCACTTAGTAAGCACTTAAGTATTTGTTGAATAGATACAAGATTCCAGAAAGTAATATAAAGAAAAAAAAGATATTTGGGACAGTAACTCTTAAAACTGTGTGAGGAGACGTTGACACTGATGGCAGTGGTAATTTTGATATGAGTTGTCAGAGGGTGTTCATAAAAATTTTGGAATCAGCGCAAAGTATGAGCCTATGTTTCCTTGAAAGACATTGTTCCCTTTACTGTTGTTCATTTTAGTCAGAGACTCTATTACTCTTTGGGAACTGTAGTTCTCATGATTTCTTTAAAAATAATTGTCAATATTTCAAAATTATTTGCTATTCTTATTTACAGGAACTTTGTTTACATACCAAACTGTTAGCCCCAGTTAATTGTCCTATTGCGGATTTCCTTATGAAAGCTCCTGAACCTCCACCAGCTTTAATTGTACGGAATGCTGTACAAATGCTTAAGGTTCGTGTCTTAATGGTTTTATTTAACCTATATGAAATTTAAACCAAATGAGAACACATCTTAACTAATTTTGTACTTTAAAAATTTATCTTAACCATGTGCTTTGAATAAATACTGTTGTGGTATATAATAAAACAGTAGCTCATTTTAATATATTTAAAGCAAAATATATTTTTTGTGTGTGATGTGATAGCAAAACAAAGTTTACATTCTCATTTCTTTCTTAGAGACTTTAAGTTATGTCACTTTCTTAAACATAGTTTTGGTTATGTTAAATTCTGTTTTGTATTCTTTTGTTTAGACAATAGATGCAATGGATGCATGGGAAGATCTCACTGAACTTGGGTATCATTTGGCTGACTTGCCAGTAGAACCACATCTTGGTAAAATGGTCCTGTGTGCTGTTGTTTTAAAGTGTCTGGACCCTATCCTTACAATTGCCTGCACGCTAGCCTATCGAGATCCTTTTGTCCTGCCAACTCAGGCCTCTCAAAAACGCGCAGCTATGCTTTGTAGGAAACGTTTCACTGCTGGAACTTTCAGTGATCATATGGCACTTCTCAGAGCATTCCAGGTACTATCATTGTTATTTTATTTCTGAAAACGTTGCTGATTAAATACATTTCTGGAGCAAATGTAAGAAATTGAAAAAATAGATATGATTCTATTAATTTTGTTTCATTATAACATTACATTTTATTAATTTCCCAGAAAAAATCTTCTTACTATTGTTAAAATGATCACAGTTTTTCTCTACTTTTTTTTCTTTTATTTTATCTTTGTAGGAATATGTGTATTGTAGGTGTGTACATATTTATTTTTATTTATACTTGTATTTATTTTTAATACTCAAGTTTCTTATCTCTCAATTATATCTTGGGCAAGGAATGTTCTAAAATTTTAACACTGTATGTTATTCGAAATATATAGAACAAAGCTTAGAAGAAATTTACCTTGAATTAATGTCTATTTTTTTTTAGAGTACATCTTTTTTTTTTGTATGATCAAGACATTATACTAAGAACTTAATTTTATAAAGCAAAATAAAAAAATCACTTAAAACCTATCTATAATAATAAAAGCATAATATGCTAATTAGACCAGATAGCTGAACGACCTTCCGGATGTCATTATGGATTAAGCCACCGCGGCAGGGGCTGAGGTAGAGGTGGTTAGGGGCAATCAGGCAGGCAGGGAGGCAAGCGGTTAGGAGCCAGTGGTTCTGGATTGCGAGAGGGATAGTTGACTGGCCCCAAGGGGTCCCAGATTGTGAGAGGTTGCAGCCTGGGCTGAGGGACCCCGCTCCCCTCCCCATGCACGAATTTCGTGCATCAGGCCTCTAGTCCTATATAATAAAAGGCTAATATGCAAATCGATTGAACGGCAGAATGACCGGTTGCTATGATTCACACTGGCCACCAACGAGCAGATGCTCAATGCAGGAGCTGCTCCCTGGTGGTCAGTGTGCTCCCACAAGGGAATGCTGCTCAGCCAGCCAGAAGCTGGGCTCATGGCTGGCGAGCACAGTGGTGGTGGCGGAAGCCTCTCCCACCTCTGCTGCAGTCATACATTCCCTGAGGGCTCCCAGACTGTGAGAGGACACGGGATGGGCTGAAGGACCCCCCCACCCCCCTGGCTTCTCCCTACCTCCCCGAGTGCATGAATTTTGTGCACTTGGGCCTCTAGTTAAGAAATAGTAGTGAAAAATGAGGAAAGTGCTAAATGGGAAAGGAAAGATGAGGAAAAGTGAGGCTCTGAAGAAGGGAAATGATATATAATTTAGGAATTCAGATGCAGGGGATAATTTCATTATTTCTTCAAAAGGTAGACATGTTATTTACCCTTAAATTCATTTGAATGTAGTCTATGCCTATACATTAAAAAAGCATGTTTTTTTGTTTCAGCAGAAAATACTTTTTTTTCAAGTATTTCCTTATAATACAAACAATTTACAAAAATATTTACAAGCTTCTTTTGTGTGAGCATTATTAAACAACTAGAGGCCTGGCGTACGAAATTGTGTGTGGGTACGGTCCCTAGGCCTGGCCTGTGATCAGGTCCATCTTCCCTGTCTGCCTGCAGCCAGCCTTGCCTTCCGCTGACACCCACCTCTGGTTTCCTGTTTTCCATTGGCGATCGGAGCCTGACAGCTAGGGGAAAGGACTGAGAGGTCGGCATTCCCACCTGCTTGTTGGCCTCACTCCCCACTGTGAGTCACCCTCTGTGTGTGGGGCAACTGGTGGAGCTGGGGCCCAGGCCTGCGCTGCCCATGACCCCCGCCACCCACCCCCGGTTCCCCGTTTGCCATTGGGTGATCAAAGCCTGCTGTCTGGGGAAAGGGACTGAAAGGTGGTCAGTGTGCCTCATAGTGACTGGTCAAGCAGTCATTCTGGTTGTTCCTCCCTTAGGATCAATTTTGCATATTACCCTTTTATTATATAGGATAGAGGCCCAGTGCAGCGGAGGCGGCCAGCTTTCCTGCCCTGATGGGGGCCCCGGATTGGGGTGGGGGTCCCTGCTGGGGGGCGGGGCTGACCGGGGTGAGGGGCCAAGGCCATTCTGGTCTCTGGTCATTTTGGTTGTTCTGCCATTTTGGTCGCTGGGCTTTTAATATAGGTTGGATAATGTATTGCTCTTAATTGAGTTTGTGATATCTTGTATTATCACAGATCAGTTGAGTGACAATAATTAGAGGAAGATTTGGAGAATTCCTGTTTATCCTTTGCTTTTTCCCCAGCTCCTTGAAAAGAAGAGGGGATAGATAAATTACTGCTTTGATCTATTGGTTATATTTCAAAGCAAAAGAACTTACTTTAAAAGAGGAGCTATTTTATACCACACATAGATGGTTTCTAGAAATCCCACTTTCCATTCTCAGACTGATTAGGAGGTTAATACAGAGGTTATTTTTGGAGGAATGGAGAATTCTTAGATATAAATGTGCTTTGATGGCTTAGTTTTAAAGGCTCTATACTTTTGTGAAGAACAGTTAGCACCTGTATTTGAAAGGTAAATATTTTTACACTAGGGGCCCGGTGCACAAAAATTTGTGCACTTGGGGTGGAGGGAGTCCCTCAGCCTGGCCTGTGCCCTCTCACAGTCTGGGACCCCTCAGTGGATGTCCTATGATGGCCCCAGTCTGCCAGGCGCCTTTTGTGTGTGTGTGTGTATGTGTGTGTGTCACCACTGGGGACCTGTCCCCAGCCGCATCTGAGGCTCGGAGCAGTCCTCCTGTGTGTGTCTACCTGCCGGGGGCCTGCCCCCAGGCACACCGTGGAGGCTTGGAGCAGGCACCCCCTCTATGTTGATCTCTCAGACTATTGCCCTCCCCTGCATGTTGTTCTCTTTTTTGAGCTGTGACCAGGGCTGGGTGCTGCCTGCCTCCCAAGCTTGCCTACTGCCCATCTTCCTCCAGCCACCAGAAAGCAGGGAAAACCTCACCTCGTGGTCAGGCCAGCCTTTTCCTGCTCCCTGATCCCTAGAAGGGACCTGGGAAGCCGCCAAGCAGGCCGCCAACTCTTTCCCACTCACCCGTCCCCTGCTGCCTTCCTTTCCCACTTCCCGGTGCTGCCAAGGGGTCTGGGGAGCTGCCAAGCAGAATCCCGGCCCCTGCAGCCTTGCTTTCCAGCTCCCCGGTGCCCTGCAAGGGCCTGGGCAGCCACCAAGCAGGCCGAGACCCTCCCGCCGCCTCTTTCCCACTCACGGGTCCTGGGTCCTGCGCTGTCCCGCCCTGCAGCCGCTCTGTGCACTCGGGAGGTCCCTCAGCCCGGCCTGTGCCCTCTCACAGTCTGGGACCCCTCGGGGGATGTCCACCTGCTGGCGTGCCTGACCAGCCTGGGTGACGGTCTTTAAGGCTGCCCACAGCTCCCATTGACCCAACGTCCCAGCAAGGCTGGCTGGATGCAGGTTTTTGTGATTTATCTCCTATAATTGATGCTGTTCCTTTAAGGCCTGGGGTTATCTTCTATAATGGATACACTGTTCCTTTAAGGCGGCCTTCTAACTAATGAAGCCTCCTCTGCCTCACCTCGCAGCGTCTATAATGAAACAATTGTTACTTTTACTGGTTAGGCCCGGGCTGCTGTGTCCTTCAGCTCCCGAGGATTCTATGATTGTTATATTGTTTCAAATGTTTCAAATCTGTGTTTCGCTGGAGGCAGTTTAAGCGGAGCTGAGCTGAGCGGGCACAGCTTCACTTTCGCTCCTGCCGCAATGGAAACTGCCCTTTACTCAGGTCCGGGAGTGGCGGCCGCCATGTTGGCTGGGCTAATTTGCATATAACCGCTCTGATTGGCTGGTGGGCGTGGTTTACCCTGTCTCGGAGAAACGGTTAATTTTAATATTTCGCTTTTATTAGTTTAGATAATTGCTCATTTAGGTTTCCTGATACTTAGTTCTCTCATTGAGATTTTATAAACTCAAAAGACTTTCTTAGCATTTGAGTATAAATTAACTAATGATAAACACAAAGTCTTAGATTTTGTTTTTTATATGTAAATTTTAAATTATTTATTTTTCTTTTAAATATATTTTTATTGATTTCAGAGAGAGGAACGGAGAGGGAGAAACATCAATCAGCTGCCTCCTGCACGCCTCCTACTGGGGATAGAGCCTGCATCTTGGGCATGTGTCCTGACCAGGAATTGAACCAGCCACCTCTTGGTACATGGGATGATGATCAACCAAGCCACACCAGTCCAGTGTTAATTTTTTTTTTTAAGCTGAGATATAATTGGCATATAAGTTTCATGTGTACGGCATAATGATAAGATATTTGTATATATGGAAGAATGATCACAGTAAATCTGGTTAACATCCATCTTCAAACAGTTATAATTTTTTCTCTTGTGATGAGAACTTTTAAGATCTACTCTCTAGTCTATTAATTAGATTTATTCTGAAGATTATTTCACAATATATACAAATATCAAATCACTGTGTTGTATACCTGAAGCTAATATAAGCTAATATGTTACATGTCAAGTATATCTCATTAAAAAAAGTTTATTTTAAAAAAGTTCTAGTCTCTTAGCTACTTCCAAATATACAATATAGTGTTATCAGCTATAGTCTCCATGCTGTACATTATATCACCAACATTTAAACTTCGTTTATAACTGACAGTTTGTGTCTTTGACCACCTTTACCCATTTTGCTCATTGCTGGCAAGTATCAGTCTGTTCTCTGCATCTACAATCTTTTTTTTTTAAAATAAAGTCTTAAATTTTATAAAATAATTAGAAGAAGAATTGACCTTGAGTGGTTAATGTAGTGGTTTTCAGTTACTTTGTTGCCTAAGAAGTTTCTGGTACATGTATTATGTTACATAATTATATTTTTATAGGCATGGCAGAAAGCACGAAGTGATGGGTGGGAGCGAGCCTTTTGTGAAAAGAATTTTCTTTCACAAGCTACCATGGAAATAATCATAGGCATGAGAACTCAATTGCTCGGTCAACTTAGAGCATCAGGTAACGTTTTCACACAATGAACCTACTTAAACCACTGAGAGAACCCTACCCATACCTCATAATATTTCTAGTATTAACTGATGCCATCTTATATTATTGTTATGACATTATCACATTTTTGTGATCTTCATTACCTGCTTTGTAGACTTTTATGTGACTTCAGCTTTTATTTGTTGAAAAAATGGACACTGCAGAATTGTCATTGAGACATGTGTGAATACCTTTTGATACTGTTGGCAGTGAACACTTTATAATGTATTTGTTGGTAAAGATCAGTTTAGATATTACAGTTATATTTTATCACTATTAATAAATAGTTATTTAGCTCTATGAAATATAAATTATAAAAAATTAACTAGCTTGATACAAATGCTGGCCTTCATATTTTTGGAACAAGTAATCACTTGAAGGCATTTTGATTTTTTTTTAATGTAGCTATTTTATTTTAGAATTGCTAATTCCTTTTTGAGTAGCATAATACATTGAAAAAATAGAATAAAACTACCAGAGTCTGATTTACAGATGAGGTAAAGTGCCAAAGTAATATAAGGAATAAACCACAGTGTTTAGAGTTGTCTCAAATATGGGATAATATAAAGTACTTTTGGAATTATTATTAGAATGGTTTAGGTTTTCAGCTATGATTTTAGTGTGTTTCAGATAGCAGCTTATGAATAACTTGACTGCAAGAATGTGTAATTAAAAAAAAATACTTTCATTGACTTCAGAGAGGAAGGAGAGAGGAGAGAGGGAGAGAGGGAGAGAAACATCAGTGATGAGAGAGAATCATTGATTATCTGCCTCCTGCTCACCCCACACTGGAGATTGAGCCCGCCACCCAGGCATGTGCCCTGACTGGGAATCGAACTGTGACCTCTTGGTTCATAGGTCAGTGCTCAATCACTGAGCTCTGCTGGCCAGGCAAGAATGCAACTTTTAAAAAGTTTCTAAGCCCCCAATGAATCTACTTTTTTTAGCCTGAGCAGATGTAAACTTTCTTAGAACATTGGTTCTATATTTTAAATTAGATTTTATTAATTGTTATGGAATTTTAATATCATTAAACTTACATAGGTTCTACAATTTTTTTTAAAATAAAAAACACACAAATTTAAAAGTATGTTGTGAACAATAGGAAAAGTAGGTGTGGTTTTTTCCTCTTTCTAGGTTTTGTTAGAGCACGAGGTGGTGGTGACATTCGAGATGTTAACACAAATTCCGAGAATTGGGCTGTCGTTAAAGCTGCATTGGTGGCAGGCATGTACCCTAATTTAGTCCATGTGGACAGAGAGAATTTAGTATTGACAGGGCCAAAGGAGAAAAAAGTACGGTTTCATCCCACTTCAGTTCTCAGTCAGCCTCAATATAAAAAGGTAAAACATTTTTAATGATCTTAGGCCTTGAGGTGAAACGCATCTAATTTAGATGGTTGAAAAATCAATGAAAACTATTCTGCATACTGACCTGCTTTAAGAAATTAATTATATTTATGTGTGTCTAATTCAGTATTGGGACAAAATTTTGATTGACTCTTAGAGCTGAAAGAGTTAATGTGTTAAGTAATGAGAACTTTCGTACAAACTACATGAGCAATGACTTGCTTTAATTTTTGTTTGGGCATTCATCACCCATTTTATTAAGGGACACTTTACATTTTAAAAGTATTACCAGTAAATTAGGTGATAAACATAGTTAATAATTTTTAAATTTATTTTCCTAACAGATTCCTCCAGCCAATGGTCAAGCTGCAGCAATTCAGGCACTGCCCACAGATTGGCTTATTTATGATGAAATGACCAGAGCCCATAGAATAGCTAACATTAGATGCTGTTCAGCAGTGACACCCGTCACTGTCTTAGTATTCTGTGGACCAGCTAGATTGGCAAGTAATGCTCTTCAGGAATCTTCATCCTTTCGAGGTAAATGTGTTATGAAGGAAATAAAAATCTATTTGAAATGAATTTTTTTTCTTTTTACTAAACCAAACAAATTTTGAAATTATAAAAACTTATGTAGTGCTAGCTCCCTTTTTATATAAGACTAATTAGAAAATACTAAAGCATGCCACTGTTCTTTAAATTAATTAAGAACTTGATTTGTACATTTTTTATTAATTTTGCTGATAGGAAGTTTGTTTTTCTCTTCCACTGAATTTAAATGATTAAAGAAAGTAAAAGGTATTTTTTTAAAGGAAATAATAGTTACCCATAATCTTATTACCCTTCTATAAACATTTTTAATATTGTATATTTTTCTGTAGATACATGCATATTTTAAATTATTTTACCCATACTATTATTTTATATTTTGCTGTTTTGATTGTATAGAATATAAAATACAAGAAATATTTTATATTAATGGCTCCAAAATATTTTATCGTATTAAAGTGGTGTATTGTATTTAAAATGTTTCTTTACAATTGGACATCTTGATTCTAATTTTTTCCTATTTGGTGACTCAGCAAATATTTATTGAATAACTGCTATATGTCAGGTATTGTGGTAGGTATTGAGGATGTAACAGAAAACAAGATAGACAAGTTATTTCTGTCTTTAGGAATTTACATTGTTGTGGATGGTAGACAGAGCAAAAGAGTAAGTGTTTTGTATAGTACTATGAAAGAAATAAAGCAGACTGCCTTAGGGATGACCTACTTTAGAAAGAAACCCTAGACAAATTTCTCTCAGGAGAAGTGACTTAAGCTGAGACCTAAAGTATGAGAAGAAGCTAGCCATGTGAAGATACATAAATAAGTTGGCAAGGGCCAAGATTCTGCACTAATGATCTAGGAATTGACCTAAAGGTACGTGATTGGAAACACAATGATCAAGGAGAGAGTGGGGTGGGATAAGGTTTGAATACTGATATTTTTCTTAATTAGACCTACAGTTTCATGATTTAAGCTGTTAGCCTTCTTTCTATCATATATAATATCCATTTTTGTTAGTTTTATATATTTTGAATTCTGTGGTGTTTTTGTATTGTTTTGTTTTTTAAATCCTCACCGGTAGACATGTTAGAGAGAGAGGAAGGGAGAGAGAAAAAAACTTTGATTGGTTGCTTTTTCTAAGTGTCCTAATCAGGGATTGAGCCTGAAACCCAAGTATGTGCTCTGACTTGGAATCTAACTGGCAACTTTGCAGTGCATAAGATCATGCACAACCAACTGAGCCACTCTGGCCATTCTAGTTCTGTGTTTTGACTGCTATAGATCCAAATTGAATAATCTTTTTCTATACTGCTCACTTCAGAGCTGAAAAAGTTTCATTCTTCCCTGGACCTGATAAGTACTCCGTTTTTTTTCTTCTTTTTCTATAGTTTGATTTTTAAGATAATTTTTCAACCATGTTGCGTCGACTCTGGTTTAAAATGTAGATTTCATGTTTTTCCAAGTGCTTTCCCCTCCTGCACCAAAATAATCCTTATGTATTGTCTTTTAGAAGGCTTACATTGATTTCATATTATGTTTGGCATGGTAAAACTCTCTGTGTCTTCTGTTCCTTTAAATTTATGCCTTTATATTATAACATTACTAGTGGCCCGGTGCGTGAAATTCATGCGCATCAAAAGGGGATTAATTAGAGGAAATATTTTAATATTGCTATTTGCCCTTTCTCTATAATAGAAGTATCAGAGATGAAAGAAAATTAGTAAAATGTATATGAAAATCTTCCTCCTGTCAGAGTCTGGGGTGCATCACAAGACCCAGAGTCAAGTCCTGGCTTGAGGTCCCCCACCCTGGTGCCAGGGCGGGGGCCGTGGCCTGAGGTCCCCCATAATCCCTGCTGGGTGAAAGGCGTAGCCTGAGGTCTCCTGTCAGGCCCCTCAGGGTCAGGGGGGAGGCAAAGCCTCAGGTCCCTGCTGATTGCTCCTTAAAGCTCATTATGGGAACTCGGCCTCAGCTGTGGGTGCAGCCATCTTTGTGTCAGAGTGATGGGCAATTTTCATATTTCCTATTTATTATATAGGATTGGTAGTTTTGTATTTTAATAAGCTCTAATATCTGGTGGAGGATCTACCTGTAACTCTTTGCTGCTTTTCTATTATTAAGTTATTTAATAATCTTATCTATTTTTTTTATGAATATTGAGTGGTCACCTTCTTCTAAGCCTTTTGCCACCAAACAGTTCTTTGGTGATTTTAATTTAGTGTTTGCTTCCAGCAAATTTAATATATTCTATTTGGCTATATCTTCTATTAAATTTAGCAATTTTTTGGTAACTTTGTAAAAATTGGATATATTTCTTAAGATGATTCTTAAGATGTTTGGTTTTTATTTTTGAATTATTATGGTAAATAGGGTTTCTTTCTCTTTGCCTGTTGTTCTTGCTTAATAAGAACTCCACCTCAAAGAGTATATTTTATGTACTCTGTTACTTTACTAAGCTCTTATTAATCCTTTAGATTCTCTATTTCTTAAGTTATATTACATTCAGAAGGTTATATTTTAATTTGTTACAAAAATTTATTTTTTCATCTCTTTTTCATGATATTGGAAAACCATTAAATGGTCTACTTTGTCTTTTTTAATTTTAAAGGTTTAAATTCTAAAGTTGTACCATTGATTATAATATTAATTCTTGTTTTAATAAATTATTCATTAAATTAAGGCAGAATTGTTCCTTTTTAATGTTTTAAAAATGTGTTGAATTTGTTAAATATCTTTTGAGCATTTGTTCATGTAATCAGAATTTGTTTCATTTATTGATGTGGTGTATTTTTTTTTTTTTTTATGGAACTACCATTGTTCCAAGGATAAACCTTTCTTGCACTAAGAGTAATTTATTGCAATGCTAAATATTTTTCTAGCACTTACTAAATTTGTAATGTTTATGTTCATTAGTGAGGCTGACCCCTACATAGAGTTTGTGTGGTGTGTGCATTTGCACATTTAAGTATCTTTAGGTTTTAGGTTTTATCAATTTTAAGGTTAGGTTTAGATTCTCTCATTAAAGGAACTGGCTATTATTTGATTTCTTGAAAGTTTGAGAGACTTGGTGTTCTGGATTTCTTGGTTGTTGTTCTTTAAGGACATCTTTAATTTCTTCCTTAAATAGTATGAGTTTTTCTATTATTCTTTCAGTTTTAGTAATTATTTATTCTTTCAATTTGTTTTATAGAAATGAGTAATTTTCTTTGAAGGTTTCAAGATTCTGTAATTCTTTCAAGCTTAACACATTTTGTACCATTTTAAAAATTTTATGCTCAGTTTTGATTTTGTGATTAGATTTGTGCTTTTTTTATCCCTTTATTAAGTTTATCAGGATTGCTTATTAGGTTTTAAGGAACTGGATTATAATTTTAACTATTAATAATATTTTGTCTTACCTAATGTATCATTCCTTTCCTTACTATTTTTAATGTTTTTATTCCTTTATGTTCTTAGTTTTCTTCATCTAGTTATTATTTAAATATAGTTTTTGATTTTTAAATATCTTATCTTTTTGTTTTGTTGCCTTGTGATTAGAGATTGTAGTCTTTACAATTCCTTTTTTCTCCCTCCTTTTAAATATTGAGACTTAATTTGTGATCTATGGGGTTTAGAGAACTCCCCACACAAATTGTTAGTATATCAGGAGGATTTGTGTAAACATGGTATATCAATCTATATATTTGCTTATTCTTTTTGCTATAATATGAAATGGTAAAAGTGAAAATTTTTCTTTCAATATTTGTTTGGACAGCGGATGGTATCCCTAATGACAGTAGTGATAGTGAAATGGAAGATAGAACTACTGCTAATCTGGCAGCTTTGAAACTTGATGAGTGGCTCAATTTCAAACTAGAGCCTGAGGTAAGTTACTCTTTAGTAGTGGGATCTAGTTAATATGATCTGATAAACAATATAATGAAAATTATATCTTTAATATTGGGTTCTTGGTATTAGAGAATACAGCTTCTTCTTCAGTTTTCATAGGGCTCTCAAATGTCTCTGCTGTATAGGGGTTTAATCCAACAGTGGATTTGAAAAACCTAGGTGCAGATCAGTATTTATACATTGCAATATTTTGAGTATTTCTGTGTATATAAGGAAAAATTGAGTATTGGGTATACAAGAAATCCCTTTATTTTAACTATTTCTAAGAGACAGATATGAATTCCATTCTGTTTTCTCTTTTCACATATCTCTGAATTGGGAAAGAGGAATGTTTCTTTTCAAATTAAAAATATTTCTTGACAAAGCTTACCCTTAATTTCATATCCACTTTTAAAGATCATTTTATAGCTTTTTGTTTTGTTTTGGCAGCTAAGCTGTGAATAGTCAATAAGGGCTAATTTATCTTTTTAGGATTCTTCCATCTTTTGGACTTACTGTATATAGTCTCACTTGAATATCCAATAGCCTGTCACTTCACTGTAATTGTTCTTTCTGAGGCCAGAATTATTCTCCATGTTGTCAAAACCAACCTGCTGTCCTTGACACATTTGATCTTTCTCATTTTTGGTAGTATTGCCCATAATCTTCTTTTTGTAATTTTATCTTTCCCATTTTTTTCTCCTCACCCCTGTCCCAACTTCTTTGTCACCAAATACTGTGACATTAATCTTTCTTGATTCTTCTTCTTTCTAGAGAGGCCATTTCTTCTTAGTTTCTTTCACGGACTCTTCTGTATGTGTTTGTGCCTTAAATGTTAGATGTTCTCCAATACTTTGTGCTTGGCTTTTTTCACTGTCTCTGCACAGTCCCTAGAGGCTGCCTCTAACCATTTATGCATTGATGACTACCATGTCTGTATCTAGCTTAGGCCTTTCTCTGGACATATGAATCCAGCTGCCTTCTGGACATCATTATTTGAATGTTCCACAGTCACTATAATAAAATGAATGGAACTAAATGTATTTTTGTTTTTCACTCTGCTTTTGTTTATTTACTCTGCTTTGGAGATATTAATCACACTCTACCACATATTGCCTTTCTCAGTGAACTGTTTCATTTGATTTTGTGCCTCAAATATGGTAAAGAAGAAATTTTATTTCATTCTTGCAGTAAAAAGAATGGAATTAGTAATAAATTATATGAAATGTAAAGCTTGTACTTTGGAAACATTCAAAGACTCTTAACTAATAAACAAATAGGTGCTTGCAAGTATATTTGAACTGAAAAAACTATTTTATTATAGGCCGCCAGTTTATTGCTGCAGCTCAGACAGAAGTGGCACAGCTTGTTTTTACGCCGAATGAGAGCTCCATCTAAACCGTGGTCTCAAGTTGATGAAGCGACCATTAGAGCAATTATAGTTGCTTTAAGCACTGAAGAACAGTCTGCAGGTTTACAACAACCATCTGGGATTGGCCAAAGGCCAAGGCCTATGTCTTCAGAAGAACTTCCTTTGGCATCATCTTGGAGGTCGAATAATAGTAGGAAAAGTTCAGCAGATACTGAATTTCCTGATGAGTCTACTACTGCAGAAAGGTAAATTAATGGCTTGAAACAGGAGCCATTTTTTCCAGGAAAAGGAGTTATTTATTATGGAATTATTTGCTTTTATAATATTTAGAAATTACATTGTTATGTAAGGTACACAGAAAAGTCACAGTAAAATGGGAAGAAATTTTTCCTTTTAAAACCTCTATATAAAAGCCTAATATGCAAATTGTCCCCTCGGGAGTTCAACCAGGAGTTCAATCGCTTGCTATGACATGCGCTGACTACCAGGAGATGGCGCAGTACATGACAGGTGTTGGCAACGCGGCGCCAGCAGCGGGTGACAGTGTAGGTACTGCCAGCCCTGTTAGGCCCCAATGAGAGCGGGACCGCGGAGGGATGGTGTAGCAGGTGAGCAGGCGGCACCAGGCCAAGATGGGGTGCCAGGCGGGGCTGTGAGGCTGGGGGCGAAAGCCTGGGACGCAAGGCTGGGGATGCGAGCTGGGGCTGCCAGAGCGAGATGGGGCCGGACATGCCCTCAAGCCCTCCTGCGGTCCCTTCGAGGCAGGCCAATCTCCCGCGGTCCCTCTCTGGCCGGTCAGCCCCAGTTGTACCTCTGTAGCCAAAAGAAGCCGGCGTCATCACTAGAATATGTCTGAAGACCAATTATTGGCACAACGTACCTCTGCGGCCAAAAGAAAGCATCATTGTTAACAGAATATGTCTGAAAAACTCATCAAAAAGTACTACCAATACTGGTAGGAACTGCCTTCACAGCAAAAGTGAAGTAAATGAGGATGCACTTATCGAACATAGTTGTGGTGAAATGACTGTTACATGTCAGTTTTGCCTATCACTAAATTTCTCCAATGAAAATCCATCTGATGAAAAATTTACTCGATGTTGCAGCAAAGGTAAAGTTTGTCCAAATGACAAAGTATAAGTTTTCCAGAATACGCAGTATATTTAAAAAAATTAATGATAAATGAACATTCTGACAGTAAAAATTTTATGGAAAATATTTGTTCCATAAATAGTTCTTTTGCTTTTGCTTCAATGGGTGCAAATATCACTTCATCATCAGGATATGGGCCATACTGTTTTAGAATACACGGACAAGTTTATCACCATACTGGAACTTTACATCCTTCAGATGGTGTTTCTCAGAAGTTTGCTCAACTCTACGTTTTAAACATGGCCGAAGTGGCAAGTAAAAGATTAGCAATGCCAGAAAACCAAGGTTGCTCAGAAAGACTCATGATCAATAACAACCTCATGCATGAAATAAACAGATTAATAAAATCATGAGATGCTATATGAGGTAGAAAAGGAAGCCCAATCTGAAGCAGCAGCAAAAGGTATTGCTCCCATGGAAGTAACAGTGGCTATTAAATATAATTGTAATAGTGATCTGAATAGGTATAATTCTCCCCGTGTAACTGAGGTTGCCATCATATTTAGAAACGAAGATGGAGAACCTCCTTTTGAAAGAGATCTGTTCATTCATTGTAAACCAGATCCCAATAATCCGAATGCCACTAAAATAAAACAAATCAGTATCCTGTTTTCTACACTAGATGCAACGATGTATCCTATTCTTTCCCCACATGGTGAACAAGGCTGGGGAACAGATATTACATTAAGATTCAGAGACAACAGTGTAATCGACAATAATACCAGACAAAATGTAAGGACATGAATCACACAAATGCAGCGTTACGGATTTCATCTCTCTGTCCGGGACACTTTCAATCCTATTTTAAATGCAGGAAAATTAGCTCAACAGTATATTGTTGATTCATATTAAAAAATGGGAGCAAATTGGATAAATTTCATTAAAGCAAACCAATCTAAGTTGAAAGTTGAAAAATATAGTGGTTTGATGGATCATCTCACATCTAGATCTGAAAATTACAATGTGCTGATTGGTAAAATGATAATACTTCCATTGTCTTTTGGGGGTAGTCCCAGAAATATGCAGCAGTGATATCAGGATGCAATTGCAATTGTAACGAAGTATGTTAAGCCTGATTTATTCATAACCATGACATGCAACCCCAAATGGGTAGGTATTACAAATAATTTACAGTGCTGGCAAAAAGTTGAAAACAGACCAAGTTAAAAACACCAAGTTAAAAACACTTGGTAGCCAGTGTTTTTAATATTAAACCAAATGCTCTTTTAAATGATATATGTAAACTTGATTTATTTGGCAATGCTACAGCTAAAATTCATGTCACTGAATTTCAGAAACGCAGGCTGCCTCATGCTCACTTATTATTGATATTAGGTAGTGAATCCAAATTATGAATGGAACATGACATTGACCATATAGTTAAGGCAGAAATTCCGAATGAAGACCTGTGTCCTCAACTTTTTCAAGTTATAAAATCAAATATGGTACATGGACTATGTGGAATACAAAATCCAATATTAAATATTAAAATATTCTAATTATTTTTCTTTCAAGGTGCATGAATCCGTGCACCAGACCACTAGTAATTCTTACAAGTTTTAAGATAATATGAAGGATTTTAGGCTACAGGTATGTGAGTTATTTAATAAGAAACTTTTTTTTCAAGAAAAACTCAAAAAAATTAAAATGTTTAATTTTAAGAATTCACAAATTTAGGGACTGTTGAGAAGAAAGCAACATTTTTTATTATACATTTTAGTTAATATATGTCAAGTGGCATCTTTCCTAGGTACCCTACAGCAAGAAGTGATGATATAGCCATTTAAAAGAACAACCTACAAGTATTACCTAGATATCAATATTGCTGACTAGTATTCCTACAGAAAAATCATCCATTCATTCAGTGGTACATTGAATGCCTGTTGTTCTTGGTATGAGGGATAGAGCAATGTGCAAGACAAAACAGACCTCTTCCTTTAGAGAATTTCCATTTTATTGAGAGACATATAATAAGTAAATAAATTTGTGACAAAATTTGTTTCAATTTAATCAAATTCTTTTATTCTTTCTGGCATTTAGCAATTTGATGTGACATTTTTATTTATTATATGATTGTCATAGTAAGAAAGCTCTTCTTGAATTATTTATCCAAAAATATGATACAGCTAGAGGTCCAGCACACGGATTCGTGCACTGCTGGGGTCCCTTGGCCTGGCCCGCGGGAACTGGGCCGAAATTGGCTCTCTGACATCCCCCAAGGGGTCCCAAATTGTGAGAGGTTGCAGGCCAGGCTGAGGGACCTTACATGAGCACAATCGGGGCCAGGGAAGGACCCACAGGAGGGCTGCAGGGCATGTTCAGCCTGTCTTGCCCAGTCCCAATTGACCAGACCCGAGCAGCAAGCTAACCTACTGGTTGGAGAGTCTTCCCCCTGGTGGTCAGTGCATGACAGTGACTGGTCAAACAGTTGAATGATCAGACACTTAGTGTATTAGGTTTTTATTATATAGGATATGATAGTGGTTATAATGAATCATTGGACGTGATTCAGAACTCTTTCTTGTAAACACATTTAATAGACTCAAATATGTTTCTTTTTATCGTTAGAAAAAATTTTCTTGTTGATAACACAAAGACAACATTTTGCCTGTGGTGCTAGTTTTGGCAATATTGGTGGAAAGTCTGTAGTAAGAATATGATTTCACTGGTTAAAAACTTAAAATAGAAACAATGGAAACAAAAGATATATGATGCTCAAGGATCAGATAGGGATTTAATTCCCTTCTTTTGATCAGATTTTTCATATTTCACTGAAACATAAAGGCTTTATTAGTTAAGACTTCAGTGAAAGAAATAATATATATTGATTTCCAAGTTTTTCAGATATCTAGTTTTAGGAATAATTTAGCCTGTTGCCAAGAAAACCACACATTGTGCGCAGCTGAATCTTTCTGATGTAGACCCTCCTAAACAAAGGAATAGTAAAAACCCTATTTCCTACTTAGACGTCCCCCACATTTTTGAAAAGATTATTCTAAAAACTTACTTGAACAGCGAATATTTAGAATGTGTACATACATTTCCATAGATATTTTAATGTGGTCTTATTATTCCTACTCCTGTCTATAAAAAAACCTGTTAGATTCATAGAGAACTCTGTGTGTGTGTGTGTATGTATAAATGCATATGTATTATGTGTTCACATACTAACAGTTGCACACAGACATTTTTTTGGATAAAAACTTCCTTTTTCCTTTATAAAGTAATACATATTCATTTGATAAAATTTGGAAATACAGAAGAAAATCAGAATTATAAAGTGTAATTAGTTATACTTAGAAACTGATTGTCTTAAAAGTTCATTCCCACACCACCCTTGTGATAACCAGGATCAAGCATTTCCTTTTCTTACAAGTTGTAGCCTGACATTTTTCATTCTCTTACCTATTGAACAATAGGACTTTTTGTAGAATTAATGGATGATGCCTAGAATTGATGTATCTTGGTGAAGAATAGAATGAGGACTCTTAGGAAGATTTATTTTTGAAGAGAGAAGTTATAATCTTTGTGGGATTACTTCTTAGAGAAAAATTATTTATAGTTAGAGTTTTCATTCTAGGACAGCAAGATGTAGATTAGATAAATGTTTTCAATAAAAACACTTTCTGTCAGTGAATTTTATTTATTTATTTTTAATATAATAAATAACTTTTGATAAATACAAAAATAGCCACATATTCTGTTTGCTTACATTTTCTTCCTTTTTTTAAAAAAAATCCTCACCTGAGGATATGCTTATTGATTCCTTTTTAGAGAGAAAGGATAGGTGGGGGGTGGGTAAGGGGGGAGAAAGAGAGAGAGAGAAATATTGTGAGAGAGAACATTGATTGGTTGCCTTCAGTATGCACCCAACCAGGGACTGAAGCTGAAATCTAGGTATATGCCCCAGATATATCCACACCTTTCAATATATGCCCCAGATATATCCACACCTTTCAATATATGGGACAGTGCTCCAACCAACTGAGCCACACTGGCCTGGGCTGCTTATATTTTCAGTTAACTCTTCAACTCTACATTTGAAGCTTTGTACATTCTGCACCTCAGCCTTATAATATCCTCCATCC
>PVJC01031467.1:0-20530 GCA_004026665.1 Murina feae | reverse complement strand
ACACACACACACACACACACACACACACACAAAAGGCGCCTGGCAGACTGGGGCCATCATAGGACATCCACTGAGGGGTCCCAGACTGTGAGAGGGGGCAGGCCGGGATGAGGGACTCCCTCCACCCCGAGTGCGCAAATTTTTGTGCACCGGGCCCCTAGTTGACAAATAAAGTTGGAATATATTTAAAGTGGTTCATTGATGTGCATTAACATTGTGAAAGAATATCCCCATCAGGTTAATTAACACAACTATCACCTCACATATATATCATTTGTGTATGAGAACATTAAAGTTCTATGCTGTTTATTTTTTTTTTCTTGAAACACAAAAGAATTGATCTGAAAGGAGATATACACTGTGGCTTTTTAGCTCACTAATTCTATAAAATTTATATGCTTGGTTAGAAATTCAAAAACATGGGAATGCAGGCACAAAACAAAGGCAGACTCCCTTCTTTTTGCCTTTAGCCTATTTTTCTAAAGGAATTCCTATTAAAATCTCCTGATCAAGTAGAGGAAAAGCAAACAAAATAATATGTACCTTTCTGTGTGTACATATCTATATAGAATGCTGCCTTTGCTCTTTTTACTTGCTCTCAGGAATATTTTCAAAAAAATCACCTAATTTTTTGACAAAGACATAGTATTTCTGATTATTTATGCCTAAATTTTGATAGTAACTAGTATTCTGCCATTTGGTTTCACACTAATTTATTCTTCTAGTCCCATATTAATAGAATTTTTAACATAATATATAGCATTGCATTGTACATTTTTGTATATATCCTTCTTGAAAAAAATATTTTGGGTGTATGCAAGGATAAATAGAAATTTCTGGGTCAACGTGTATAAAAACTCATAGTTATTAAAATGTCATTAAATTCTCCTCCAAAGTAGCAATACTAATTTTTTCTTATCATCTTTTTATTACCAATTTTATTATGTTAGAAATGAAACTAGCAGTAATGGAGAAATAAAGAAATACCTAGGTAATTTGGAATTTCAAGTCCAGGACTTTTATGTACAACAGATTTCATCTGAAGTTTTAATAAGAGAAGTCTCAGTTTAGAGAATTTGTTTATAATTTAGGTATGATAGTCTATATAATACTGAGTAGTCTAATGATATGATTAGATATATGATTGTCTATTATTCCAAGGTATAGAATTTTTAAATATTAAAATAACTTATTTTTAAGTTTTCAATAAATAAAGATTCAACATTAATTTAAGCACCAATATGTTTAGTGATAATACACACAATTTCCAAATATAATGGTTTTCTTCTTTGCATTTTACATTGAATCCTAGTCTACTAAAAGTATATCGGCCCTGACTGGTTTGGCTCAGTGAATAGAGTGTAGGCCTGTGGACTGAAAGGTCCCAGGTTTGATTCCGGCCAAGGGCATGTACCTTGGTTGCGGGCTCATCCCCAGTAGGAGGTGTGTACGAAGCAGCTGGTCGAAGTTTCTCTCTCATTGATGTTTCTAATCTATCCCTCTCCCTCTCCCTTCCTCTCTTAAAAAAAAATAAGTATATTGACTAAAAGTCACATATACTTGGGAAATCTTGTTTTAGTAGGAAAAAAAAGATTATTTAATTGTCACCAAATGAATGTTTCATAGGTCATATCAATTCAAGTGCATTTACAATTGATGCTTCTCTGAAAAAAAAGTAAGCCGCATCTCACTGTTGCATGTATATGTCTTTTGTTAAAATAAAACACAGATATAAGCTTTCTAATCATCACATTAGCTAAGTCAACTATCAAGATTCACAAGTGATGCCTGGCCAGTGTAGTTCAGTGGTTGACGTCAACTTATGATCCTGGAGATCAGGGTTTGTTTCAATTCCTGGTCGGAGTCAAATTGCAGGCTCCGTCCTCAGTAGGGGACGTGCAGAAGGCAGCTGATCAATGATTCCCTCTCATCATTGATGTTTCTATCTCTTCCTCTCGCCTCCTCCCTCTCTGAAATCAGTAAAAATATATTTTTTAAAAAATTCACAAGTGAAATGAACACAAGTTTTATTTTAAACACTTTATAATTTTTTGTTCACAAATGTTAGTATTACATACCTAATATATTTATCCACTACTATACATACTGGGATCCAGTCCT
The DNA here is from genome assembly GCA_004026665.1 of Murina feae. Lineage (NCBI taxonomy): Eukaryota > Metazoa > Chordata > Mammalia > Chiroptera > Vespertilionidae > Murina > Murina feae. The sequence goes on along the minus strand of PVJC01031467.1, from coordinate 18,409 downwards.
TGAAATAGAATAATGGCTATTGTTAGAAATTTATTCAGATAATACACACATGCTTGCATTCACATACACCAGCAATCAAAACCATCATGCAAAAAGCACTAAACTTATTATCAGTTGCCCAAAGAAACTCATTTTTATGGGCTGCATCTTTGAAATTGAAAAAAATTTTTAAAAATTTATAAGTATTCATAATGGATCTATATACCCCCAAATAGGCGTACTAATTTTATTTATCTGCTAGGGCTGCCCTAACAAAAATATCAGACTGGGGTTGGGAGGGGCTTAAACAATTGATATTTGTTTTCTCACATTTCTGGAAATGGAAAGTCCAAGATCAAAGTGTTGGCAGGTTTGATTTCTCTTGAGGCCTCTCTCCTTGGCTTGCAGATGGCCACCATCTTGCTGTGTCCACAAATGGCCATTTTTTTCTCTGTGTGACCATATTCCTGATATCTCTCTATAACTGTCACCAGAACTTTACCTAATGTCAATGAGCAAAAGTGAGCAAGTGTGTGGATAGAACAGGAATCACTCATACTGTTCTTTAGTGTACATACAGTATCGTGCAGTACTGTATGATACTTTCAACTGCGTGAAAAGCCAGGTTCTAAAAGCCAGAGTTATGAGTGTGAGTCTCAGTTTCACTATATATTAACTGTAATCTTAAGGAAAACAGCACACAAAACTCTTTCTGCCTCAGTTTCCTCCCCACTACAAGTGGAGTAAAAATAGTGCCTCCTCATTGGAATTGTATAGCATTAAAGGAATTTGTCTGTGTAAAATGACTAAAACAGTGTTTAGCACTTTTTGCTAATTATTTTATGGTTGATAAGAATAAGTTAACCACACTTGGACATTTTCTAGAGATCAAAGAGTGACTTCAGTGGAAATGATGACCAGGGATGCTAAAGACCAAGGTAGTACATTTGAGACAGGTTTTGTTTTTATTTGAGGGTGAAATAGTGAAATCTTGAAAGCAGAACAGTGTGATATGCAGCAAGACATCTTGACTAGGTCATTTTGAGATGACATTTTGACAGCAGTGACATTTTGATGTGATCATTCTATCTTGATCGCAGGAAGCAGCTGCTTCAAAATGTGAAAGCTGTTTTATTACCAAGTAAAGGATACAGAACAAACATCCCTGACCCCTCCCACTTCTGAGCAGTATTATCCCCAGAGAAGCCCCTTCCTTCTCTAAGATGTGCATTTCAATATTGTGTATATTTTTATTCTTTTCAATTTATCTGTAATACGTACCTTTGCCATCGTAATGAAAATAGAAGGATGTGGCAGATTCTTCGCATGCTTTCCATATGTTTTCACACATTATACTTGGAGAAGGGGCATTGCCAGATGTATACTGTGATTCTCACCTCTGCTCCATATTACCAGAAACCTTTTAAAACAAGGTATTTCAATGGAGTTGTAGTGCGCTGAGCTGCAGCTCAGTTCAAATGCAGTAAAGCTCTGAACTAGATTAATGCTGGATCTAGCCATAAATCAAAACCAAAGACAACTGTGGTACCTTTCATAGAAAATTGTCTATTATAAGTTGGTGCTAGAAAAATCATTAAATCACTATTCTATGAAAAAAATATAGTAAAACATAACTCCAGGAAATGGTACTCATTAGAAATTAGACAAAAGATTGGTGGACAGAATTTATTTAATGATTGATCTGTAGGAAATTTTCCATATCATTTCCATGAATTTTTACAGAAAACTGTATAGACTTACTAGTATAATGTGAATTTATACACACAGGATGGCATTTTTGGAATTGTGCACAGAGTTGTCTTAATGCAAGATCTCTACACAGTGAGCCTTATCACTCGATATCTGACATCTGTCTGCAGACCCTCTCCTTCCTCATTCAAGTTCCCTCTCCCTTCCCAGTACAGTGTTTGAGATGGACAAATCTGAGATGCAACATACATAGAAAAACTGAAAGTCTCTAGTTTAAGGTGCTGGTAATCCTTCATGTGCCAAGATTTTTCTTTTATGGGTTTAACTAAATGGAAAAAGTTAAAAAATAAATGCTAGAGTAGTGTTCCTTGATAGCCCATTTTTTGTGTGTTTTTTTTCCTTTTTATTGAATTTACTAGGGGCCCAGGGCACAAAAATTTCTGCACTTGGGGGGTTCCCTCAGCCCGGTCTGTGCCCTCTTACAGTCTGGGACCCCTTGGGGGATGCCCACCTACTGGCATGCCTGGCCAGTCTGGGGGAAGGGCTGAAGGCTGTTTGCAGGCTGGCCAATTCCCCTAATGGGAACCCTCACCCCATGGGGGTGTAGCCAGCCTGGGTGAGGGGTTGAGGGTCATTTTCAGGCTGCCCACAGTCCCTTCAGGGTTCAGGTCCCTACTGGGGTAGCTGGCCGGCCTGGGTGAGGGGCTAAGGGCTGTTTTCAGGCTGCCCACAGCTCCCATTGTCCCAACATCCCAGTGAGGCTGGCTGGAATCAGGTTTCTGGGGTTTATTTATCTTCTATAATTGAAACTTTGTTGCCTTGAGCAGAGGCCTAGTCAAACGAGAAAGCGTCCTGTTTTCCTCGGCTCCCTGGCTTCTATAATTGAAACATTGTTGCCTTGAGTAGAGGTGTGGCCGGCCTAGGCAGGCAGTTTCAACTCCATCACTGGTGCAATGGAAGCCTCCTGTTTGCTCTAGCTCCATGGCTGCTGGTCGCCATCTTGGCTGGGGTAATTTGCATACAGCCACTCTAACTGGCTGGTGGGCATGGTTTGGCTGGTGGGCGTGGCTTATGTGTCTCGGAGTGATGGTTAATTTGCATATTACTCTTTTATTAGATTAGATTGGGGTGACACCAGTTAATAAAATTATATGGGTTTCAGGTGCACATCATCTGTACATTGAATTGTGTGTTTGCCACCCCAAGTCAAATCTCTGTTCATCACCATTTATATCCCTTATAACCCATTTAAAAAAAAAATTCAGTTGATTTCAGGTTCATAAAGTCTTTAAAAACTGAAACACATCTCAGGACATTTATTTCTGCTTCTGGAAAGCAAACAAATGGCTTGAAAAAAGAGAGAGAAGAAAGAGAATGAGGGGTGAAGGAGAAGAAGAAGAAAAAGAGGGAGGAAGGAAAGAAGGAAGGAAGGGAGAAAAGAAAGGTAAGAAGGAAGTGTGCCACACCAGCACAGCCAGGGGTGAACCTGAGGAAGGGCGGTGAAGGATTGAAGAAAAGACAGACAAGAGAATACAGCTGGGGCTCGGTGGATCTCCTGTGCCTGGATGAGGACACCAAAGACCCAGCCTGCATGTCAAAGCTTTATTTTATAATCTGATTAAAACAAGTATGTATTAACATGTATACAAATGTTCTTGTTTTGGCAACACTTGCTGTATCTTCCATAGCCCATTAGCTACTTAGGAAGAAATTAGGGTGGGCTATAAAGTCAGGCTTAATTATGCTAGGAGAGCTCTGCCCTCCAGGCTGGGACTTGTTTGTGGCCCTGCCACAAGTCAGCCTGAGGCTTGACCCTAGAGCCACTTCCTCCAGGAAGGAAGAGAGAAAGGGAAAAAAGAAAGAAAAAACGAAGGAAGGAAGAAAGGAAGGAAGGAAAAAAGAAATGGTGCTAGTAGTTTAGACTTTGATCATTGCTCTGTTGTCTCTGAACATTTTCTCATCACCATTCTTCACCAGGAAGTTTAATTCTACTCAGGGCAGGTAGTCTTCCTAGCATAGATTCAAGTCCCACATGTGACCAGCCTTGATCAGCCTAGAGGCACCGTTTCTCTCCTCTCTTGCCACACCATCAGTCTTCTTGAAACGATGTAGCGTCTTCATTGTTTGGTGTTTTTTTGCTGTGTTTTTTTTTTCAACCCTACCTCTCCTACCCCTTTAACAGGGTCCAGGGAAATTTTCACAGCTTGTCTGTGGCTCCTAATGAAGTCAGAGCCTTTGCTCCAAATCTGCAATTGCAGGTGACATGTTCTCTCATCTGACCCACTTAGTTATCCACTTTCTTTTGTGTACTTTGGGGTTATGGGTGCTTCATATGTTTAATGAGAAAATCTTTTGTCTTCTTTTCTTCTGTTTGCTTTTGGCTGAATTCAGAAAGGAGATGTGAGAAGAGGTGTCTTTATACTACTATCTAAAACTGGAATATCCTGTCATTGCTTTAGCAACCTAGGACTGTAAGGAATAAGAATCTTATACTGTATAGATCCACACCAAAATCATTTGTCACAGAGTTGGTGTCAGAAATTTCACCATTTGTTTAATTTAAGAACTAATTTAAGAAATAAGTCCACTAGAATATCAGGTAGGGCTGAGTGTATGTTATACTCTTTCATTAAAGTGATTTTAGAGCCAGGCCAAAATGTTCTTGTGGCTGAGTGAAAACAACCTCCTCACAATGTCCTTGACATTAGAACAGCCAATCAAAATAAGGAAGCATCAAAGGCCATGTGCCTGCTGATAAAGTGCTGAGTAGAGACTGTAGGGGGAATGAGCTTTATTCTTTAATGATCATGAATACTCCTGATCTATGACATTTGGAAAGTGTGGCATTTCTTGCTTTCCCTCTCTCTTCAACGTTTAAGTCAAAGAAAAGGGAAGAATATACAGAGAAGCCAATTGGAAACAAAACTTGCTTGTATGAATGGCTCATGAGTCAATAGGATGTATTCAGAAAAGAAAAAAAAAACAATTTTTTTGTTTTTTGGGTTTTTTTCCATTTCAGATAAACTACCACTCCCGTGGCATTTAACAGTGTACCTGCAATCTGAAAGCCAAATTCTACTTTTCCTGTGAATAACCAGATCATCACATTTCCTGGCATTGCTTAAAAGCAAATGCATGTTTACAACACATATGCAACATGATCTATATCATAATTCTGCCCTTGAAATACATGTCTTATAGATGTGACTCTATACATTCAGAATTATTTTATAATGTACACTTTTCCCTATGATTCAGAATTCTTGTCATATTCTAGGCTTAAAAATGACTAGTCAAATCACTTTCCTGTGGTTGTTCATTTCTTCATATTTAAAGTGCGGTATCTAAGGTTATGATTCCCTACCATCAACTTTTGCACCCTTCAAGGCTGAACGTTATAGAGAGTTATGCATGTTAACTCTGATTAGCCATGAAAACATAAAAACATAATCACATGCTTACAGAGTCAAGAGCATAAGCTGTGATGTTGCTATAGTAATACCAAGGTCTACAAACACAACTTACGTCAGCAAAACATTTTGACATTACTTTGAATAATCAAGTTGACATCTGAAGGTTCTCTGATCAAAATTATTTAATTAAAAAAGTTCTCATTTTTATCAGAATAGTATCAGGTCCTCCAACTGTTTAATGGGCAATGATTCCAATTTTCATCACATTGTGGCAAATATGAAATAGATTATGTACATATTTTTGCCTTTGCCTAGAAAAATATTTTTTAGTAGAACCAAAAGAGTGAAACTTTGAAGTTTGAAATGAGGCTTTCAAAGAAATCAACTTTCATCATAATTAATTTCCTGTGATATGAGGGGTTTTTTTGCCAAATACATATTCTTTACTTCAAAGAGCTTACATTAATATTGGTAGGAACATGAAGTTCCGGGCATATTTAATATACCTAGAGTGATGACTACCACTTCTTGGGTATTTAGCAAATATTATTTCCTTTCCTTACACCATTTCACCTTATTACTTATAGTTTACATTTTTCAGATTAGCATTTTTGAATTACAATAGAAAAGAAAGTTTAGGTATTTAGTGTTCTGGACATTTGTTTTTGTTGATTTCCTTAGGATTAACATTTGCCTATGAAGATCTTTTTAAAAGATCTATGCTAACATGTTAGTAAAAACAATAATGTAAACAATTGAATTTTAAAATTAAATTGAATTTTGACTTCTCAAGCCACAGTACATCATTTCAATCTTTATGACAGTGCCTTTTATAAGAGAAATATGGGATAAATGTTAAATAGAGGATAAATGCTAAGTAATGTCAGAAAACTTAAAAGCAATAAGATTTTTAAAAATTAATACCCTATGCTTTCTTCTTTGTTCTAAAAATCATGATGAATTAAAAATAAAGTTAGCCCAGCCTGTGTGGCTCAGTGATTGAGCATTCACCTATGAACCAGGAGGTTATGGTTCAATTCCTGGTCAGGGCACATGTCGGAGTTTTGGATTAATCCCCAGTAAACGTGCAAGAGACAGCCAAACAATGATTCTCTCTCATTATTGATGTTTCTATCTCTCTCTTCCTCTTCTTTCCTCTCTCTGAAATCAATAAAAACATATTAAAAATGAATTTAATAGATTAAAGACTCTAATTAATTTATTGATTTTTAGTTAATTGATTTTGACTACATCTTAAAGCAAAATATCTGTTTCATTGGCAGGCATGACAAAAATAGTAGATAAAGAATGCTGAATCAATCTAACATAAATTTGTTTTTCAATCATCAAAAACACTTAAGTATTGACTGTAGTTTCTGAAAAAGGAAACTAACTTTGATGTAAAAGTTATGTTTAGTCAGTTTATGTATTATTTTTTACTTTCTTATACCTATGATAGCACTTATATGTAAACACAAAATGAGAATTAACTAGGACTGATCCTAGTTAGTGTCCAAATAGTATTTATAAATATTCACTAGGACTTGAAGTTAATGGCAAAATAGATCTCTAAGTTAGAGAGAGAGAGAGAGAGAGAGAGAGAGAGAAAATACATACCCTTAAGAAGCTGAAGTATGGATGACCCAATTAACTAATTATTTTTTTTAGAGTCAATTTGTTAAGATTAGAAATATTAGCTTTTTTTTCTGTCAGAAGAATTTATATTAACTGGAAACATTTCTGGCTATGGCTAAATAAATGTTGCTAAAGATGCTGAAACACCACAGTACATAAAGTAAATAAGTTTTAACACTCTTCTTGTAAGACATTTAGAAAAATAATAATTTACAAAATGTAACTGGAAGTTTTATTAGAATTGAGAGTGTCTTATTAAGGAGGCAGGAATGGCTTTATCAGTCAAGGGCTATTTAATTAAACAGACTTATCCATGGTCAGGGATGATTTAAAAGTGGATATAGCAGCATCTCGGCATACGTTACTTCCTTAATAATGTCAATTATCTAAACATAGATATGAACTAGAAAAATGCATTAAATTTATATATATATATATTACTTCATATATATATGTGTATATGTGTATATGTGTATATGTGTATATGTGTATATGTGTATATGTGTGTACACATATATATATGTGTATATTATTTCATATATATGTATATATATTACTTCATATATATATACACATATGTAAAAGCATATATGTGTATATGTGTATACACATATATTTATGTGTATATTACTTCATATATATGTATATATATTACTTCATATATATATACACATATATATATGAAGAGAGGAAGAGAGAGGTAGAGAGAGATAGAAACATCTAATCCAATAAAAGCATAATGTTGAAATTAGCCGTTTCTCTGGGACACCTAAGCCATGCCCACTAGCCAAAGCCATGCCCACCAGCCTATCAAAGCCGCTGTATGCAAATTAATACAGCCAAGATGGCGGCCAGCAACCAGGGAAAGAACAGCAGTGGGTGAGTCGGGTGAGTTGTGGGAAGTGGGGGGGCAGCAGCGCAGGCCAGGCGGTGGTGGCAGGTGCTTTGCGGGCAGTTGTAGCCGTAAGTTCCAGGCTTATGGGGACCTGGCCTGTGGGGCGGGGCCAGCCCCACACCCCAGCGGCTGCGAGCCCCCAATTGGCTGGCGCTGCTGCCTGCCACTGGGGAAGGAGGCTCATGGGGACCTAGCCTGCACCCCAGCATCTGTGAGCCCTGCCTTGGCTGGAGCCAGCCCTGGGGAAGGAGGCACCGGGGACCCAGACCCACACCCCAGCGTCTGTGAGCCCTGCATCAGCTGGTGCTGCTGCCACTGGGGAAAGAGGCACATGGAGACCTGGCTCAGCACCCCAGCAGGACCTAGCCTGTGGGGCGGGTCAGCCCTGCACCCCAGCAGCTGCCTGTGGGGAGGGCAATTGTGAGGGACCCAGGCCTGCAGGTGAGGGCAGTTGGGGGTATCCAGGCCTGAAGGGGAGGATAGTTGGGGAGGGACCAGGCTGGCAGAGGAGGGCTGTTGGTGGGGATCCAGGCCTGCAGAGGAGGACAGTTGGGTGGGGGGGGGGGACTCAGGCCTGTAGGTGAGGGCAGTTGGGATGGACCCAGGCCTGCTGGGGAGGACAGTTGTAGGGGACTCAAGACTGCAGGGGAGGACAGTTGTGGGGGTCATCCTGGCATGGGGAGGGCAGTTAGGGGCAATCAGGCCAGCACAGGAGTAGTTAGGCATTTATCAGGCTGGCAGGGGAATGGTTAGGGGTAATTGGCAGGCGAGAGGTTGGGAGCCAGCAGTCCTGGATTATGAAAGGGACGTCTGACTGCTCGTTTAGGCCCGATCCCACAGTGGAATTGGGCCTAAACGGGCAGTCAGACATCCCTCAAGGGGTCCCTGATTGGAAAGGGTGCAGGTTGGTCTGAGGGACACCACCACCACCACCTACCCCCACTCCGTGCACAAATTTTGTGCACTGGGCCTCTAGTCAATGATAAGAGAGAATCATTGATTGGCTGCCTCCTATACAGCACCCACTGGGGATTGAGCACCAAACTCAGGCATGTGCCCTGACCAGGAATTGAACCATGACCTCCTAGTTCATAGATTGATGCTCAACCATTGAGCCATACCAGCTGGGCTAGAAAATACAGTTTTAAAATACTAAGGGCAAGAAATTAAAACAGAAATCACAAAGTCCTCTCAATGAAACTCGCACATCTTACTACAGAAAAAGCCCCTTGGACCCTATGATTTATTTTCAATTTCAATGAAATTCTAAAATTTTTCAAATTACATACCATAGAAATTTCAGTGGGTAATGTAATTGATTTAGAGTGGGGTTAATAATAACAACATTAAGACCACCATGACCACAACGACAATGATGATGATGATGCTCCCCTTCTTTATTCTACTCAAAGTTTGCAAATTAAGCTTAGAGCACTGGTACCTTAGCAAGGTCACTCAATCAATAAGTAGTGAGCATCCACTCGACGAGAGTTACGCTTCTGGCTGCTGCGATTACTTCAGACAAAAATCCCCGCTGTCATGAACCTTATAATTTAGAGAAAACAAAAAATAAATAATAACATAATAAACAAATAAAAATATTTGGTATACTAGAAGGCTGAAACTTATATTTTTAAAAAGAAAAGGCAGAGCAAGATAAGGGGGGAAGGCATGTGCTGGGAAGTGTTGTGATTTTAAACGGAGTACTCACAGTGAGCTCCAGAGGTAACAGTGACATTCGGGCACACTTGAAATTTATGAAAGAGTTGGTCACCGTAAGTGAATGGAGGGAGAGATACAGTCTGAGGGAATAGCCATGGCAAACACCACAGACTGAAATGAACCTTAAATATTCTATAAAAAAGAAAGAGGACGCTGTAGCTGGCGTGGATGGTGAAGAAGGTGGAGGAATGGTAGAAGTGAGGTCAAAAGGTAATGGACTGCATCAGGGAAAGCTTTCCAGGCCACTGTAAGAACTGTGGCTTTTATTCTGAGTGAATAGGTTTGTGGGGAAAGATGAGGAGTTCAGTTTTGAGCATGTCAAATTGAGATGTTTCCAAGGTACACAGTGGGGATGAAGATTGAAAACTGTATATGTGAGTCTAGAATTAGACATAGTAGTCTGGACTACAGTAAAAATTTGGGGATCATAAATTTGGGGGCACATTTTGTCACTCACTACATAGTAAATTGAACAAGGATTTGTGGTGGGTGGCCATTAGTTTCTCATAATTCATAATATTTTTTTCAATTAATAAATAATTCAAATGAAGAATTTATTAACTCTTTGGATATTAATTACCATCTCTCCCATGCCATCAGTATTTTTATTTTCCATAGAAAAAAATGAAAACTTAACAAAACAGCAGGAATTATATTTGTGCTAAAATCCTACTATTGTGCAATTAAATACACTTTCACTAAGAAATTTGAATTTACTTGAACTGGCTGTTTTAATTAATGTATTTATTTTTATTGAGTTTATTGGGTGACACTGGTTAATAAAATTATATAGGTTTCAGGTATACGATTCTATAATACTTATCATCTGTATATTGTATTATGTGTTCACCACCCCAAGTCAAGTCTTCCTCCATCATAATTTATCCCCCATACTGTCTTCTACCTCCCCTCATTATCCTTTCCCTGTGGTAATCACCATACTATTGTCTGTGTCCATGAGATTTCTTTTGTTTTTATGCTTAATCTCTTCACCCTTTTTACTCAGCCCTACAGCCCCCTCCTTCTGACAGTTGTCAGTCTGTTCTCTATCTATGAACTGGCTATTTTAGAACTGTAAAGAGTTTAGGGTCAATGAGTCTGCTTGCTAGAATTCAAATTCTGATTTAGAGTTTTTAATCTTAAAGCAAAATCTAAAGATGCCCGCACAAAAGTCTACTGTTTGGCTGACAGCCTGCAGGCATAGGAGTTATGTCTCTGTCCTACTTTACTTAAAATGAGGCACTGATTGATGAATTTGTAGAAGCATCTAAGAAGTATATCTTAAAAGAACCACCAAGCATTGTTCAGAATCCTAATCCTGGTGAAAGCATCCCTATTTATAGAGGAGAGCCCTGCCCTGTAGTTACGTTGGGAAAATCACACAGGACATGGTCAACATTTACTTTTATTAAGAGGAAAGAAAAACATCACAGGTATTGGTAGCTGTTTTTCTCACCTCAAGAGAGACCAGTAAAGGCTTTCAAGGGCTTAGAGAGAGGATATCCTGCCAGATCAGGCCAAAAGGAGAGAGAACACAGCACCATGTTCCCACTGGGAAATGACTGAACCCAAGAAAGGTTAATTTCCCCAACATGGAAATGCAGCAAGAGTCTGTAGTTTCTCCTCGGGTATAAGGGCCTTTGAGTCCCCTGAATGGCCTGGGGCAAAGACCATAGGAAAAGCCATTTAAGCCTAAGAAGCAGCAGAGCCACCACCATTCTAATTATAAGAAGAATGTGTATTAGATTATACATTAGAATACATGTGTCATTAGTTACAAAATGCTAATCAAGAAAATCAAAGATCAGCATCCGTTTGGAGAGACATACTGGTTCATGAACTGGGAGACTCAATAAAGTAAATATTTCAATCCTCCCAAAGTGATGTGTAGGTTTGACACAATTCCTATCAAAATTCCAGAAAAATTCTTTGTAGATATAAACAAAGGTATTATAAATTTTATATGGAAATAAGAGAAAAATAATTTAAAAAGAATAAATTTTAAGAGATTAGATTACCCAGTTTTAAGACTTGTAAAACTATAGCCATCAGGACAAGTGTATTGTTGGCAGAGGAATAGACACATAAATCAATAGAATAGATAGAGAATTCAAAACAGATCCACCCACAAGGAAGATGTACAGATGGCAAAGTCAGTATATGGATGTGTATTCAACATCATTAGCTATTAGGGAAATGCAGATCAAAACCCCAGGAAGATACCAATACACACCTGCTAGAATGGCTGAAATTAAAAGTGCTGAATAACATGTTAAATATTGAAAAATACTGGCAAGAAACTACATCCCTCCTTGCTGCTGAGGGTATAAGTGGTGCAGCCACCTTGGAAAATAGGTGGCAGTGTCTTAAAAAACAAAGTATGCACTTCCATACCACCCAACAATCAAACTTTTTGGTATTTATCTTAAATAAATAAAAACTTAGATTTACATAAAAAAACTGTACATAAATTTTCATAGCAACATTAAGCCAAAAGCTGACAATTAGCCCAATGCTCTTCAATGAATGAATAAATAAATAAATTATGGTACTTCTATGCAACAAAATCTTACTCAGTAATAAACATGAAAAACAACTGATATACATAACACTTGGATAAATCTCAAAGATGTTATATTGAGTGCAAGAAACCAGTCTCAAAGAGTTATATATTGCATGATTCCATTTGTAAAGCATTCTTCAAGTGACAAAACTATAGTGATGGAAAAGAGATAAGTAGTTGCCAAGCATTAAGGTTGGGAAAACTTGGGACTATTAAGAGGTAATATGAGGGAGATTGTGTGTGTATGTGTGTGTGTGTGTGGAAGGTAATAAAATGGTTCGATGTTCTGACTGTGTTGAAGATTACTTAAATCTATACATACAATAAACTAAACATAGGACTAAACACTTTTTTTAAAGAGTACATGTAAAATCTGGTAAAATAGCATTAAGCAGTTTGGCTCAGTGGATAGAGCATTGGCCTGAGGAATGAAGGGTCTCGGGTTCGATTCTGGTCAAGGACATGTACCTTGGTTTCAGGTACATCCCCAGTAGGGATTGTGCAGAAGACAGCTGATCGATGTTTCTCTCTCATCGATGTTTCTAACTCTCTATTCGTCTCTTTTCCTGTCTAAAAAATCAATAAAATATATTTTTTAAAAAATCTGGTAAAATAAGTTCTGAACCTGAGTTAACAATATTATATCAACATTAATTTCCTAGTTTTAATAATATACTACAGCTCTGGTTATGTAAGTTACTATTATTAAGAGGAGCTGGGTGAAAAGTATGTGTGAACTTTTTGTACTATTTTCAAACTTCCTTTAAATCTTAAAATATTTTAAAATAGAAGCTTCCTTTTTAAAAGTTCACAAAGGTGAGGAGGTATATGAGAACTCACTGTAGTTTCCGGTCAAGTTTTCTGTGATCCTCAAAGTATTGTAAAAAATAAAAGTCTTGCACTAACCGGTTTAGCTCAGTGTATAGAGAGTCAGTCTGTGAACTGAAAGGTCCCAGGTTTGATTCCAGTCAAGGGCATGTACCTTGGTTGAGGGCACATCTCCAGTGGGAGGTATGCAGGAGGCAGCTGATCAATGTTTCTAACTCTCTATCCCTCTCCCTTCTTCTCTGTAAAAAATCAAAATATATTAAAAATCTAATCTAATAAAAGAGTAATATGCAAATTGGCCCTCACTCCATTACACCTAAGTCATGCCCACCAGCCAAGCCACACCCACCAGCCAATTAGAGCGACTATATGCAAATTAACCCAGCCAAGATGGTGTCTGCAGCCACAGAGCTGGAACAAGCAGGAGGCTTGCCCCAGTGATGCAGGAAGCTAAGGTTCCTGTCTGCCTAGGCCAGCTATGGCCTCCGCTCAAGGCAACAAAGTTTCAATTATAGAAAATAAATAAACCCAGAGACCTGCTTCCAGTCTTGGGCTCAAGGAAGCACTGGGAGCCTGGGTTGTCAGGGGCAACCTGACCTGAGATCCAGTTAAAGTAACAAAGTTTCAGCTTTAGAAGTTAAAATATGTTCTCAAGAGAACCTTTGCCAAAGCTGTTTAGCTTTCCGTGAATCTTTCTTGATCACACTGTTCACAGGGCAACTGGTATAAGAAACTGTTTGTGAGTGCTCAGTTTGACTCTTTTCAGAAAGTTTCCCTTTTGTTAACACAAGAGGTAATAAATGCCTCTTGTCAATTATCTAGCTAGCTCAAGATATGTTTACAATATTATAGGAGCTTCTCATTCATTTCCCAAGGAACTTGTCAAAGCTTCTCAGATCTAACTCAGAGAAGTAAGTAAAATTCCACCCAGATCCAGCCAGTGAATCAATTGATTTGAAAGCTAGAACTATAACTTCATTTGGAGAGAAAATATTGAAGAACAATTTAAGGTCATTTATTATGTGAGTTGCCCTTAAGTTCTTATGCAGACCTAAAGTTGCTATACAAATCATGCTGATGTTGAAGCTTAGTTTTAAAGAGAAACATTGTGGGAGCAACTAAAAACAATACTCATATCAAGTGTCCATAGTCAATCAATACTCTGCTGGGAAGAAAGTCTTAAAAAGCTTAACCTTGCCCTTGTCATTAATTGTTCCCTATAAAAATGGCAAGAAATCCAAAAATACATTTTAATGCTGTTATAACAAAAATGACATACACTGTGTAAATATATTACTTGAGTAAATATATTCTCATGCATATTTAGGAAATGCATTTATTTGTAAACATTAAACAGTTCACTAAATGAAGGCATTTGATTTGGGAGAATGAGACAAATCATATAATTTCAAGAATATCTGATTTTCACTAAATCATTAAAATGCTATGGATGTAGTTTTCTGGTCTAGTTTACTAATAGTAAGTGATTCATATAAATACCAGTATATATGAGGCTACAACTTAAAAACCTAAATTTTAAGATTTCTTTAAAAATTGCTCTCAAAATTTCTACAAACACAAGCTAGGAATTTCAATAGAAGCCAGTTTAACAAAGAGCCAAAATCTTATAAGACATTTTCAGTAATTTTGTTTGAGGCTTTCTGAATGTTCATTTTAAGATTATATTTTTACTGAAAGATTTTATCAAACAATGCAGAAAGTCAACACCTGTAAAATAAAGATATACTGTATTCATCCATTTCTTTGTAACTGGGATACTAAAGAGAAAAATATATTTTTATGTACTTTTATATTACATATATTCTATCTATCTATCTATCTATCTATCTATCTATCTATCTATCTATCTTCCTAAACATGACAATCCTGAAATTAGCCAGGAAAAACATGACACATTATTTAGAGAGCAAAGAGTGTTTGAATTGAGGTAAACTTCACATCATAAATATAATAGGAAAAAATAATAGAATTACTGCTTTAAAACACTGAAAGAAAGAAAAAATCAACCCAGAATTCTATAGTCAAATTTGTGGAACTGTACTACATGATTTCAAGACTTACTATAAAGCCTCAAGGAAGTATGGTATTTACATGAGGTTATACAATTAGATCACTGGAACAAAATCAGCAGTCTGAAAATAGACCCTCACATACATGATTAATTGATGCGGACACAAGTGTCAAAGCAGTGCAATGGGGAAAGAAAAATCTCATCAACAAATGGTGATACAACTGAATATCCCTCGAGGAAAAAAAAAAGAGCCTCATCCTGTACTCACACAAAAAAATTAATTCAAGATAAATCATAGACCTGTAGGCAAAAGTTAAACTATAAACCTTCTAAAAGAAAACAAAAACCAAAAAATCTGTAATCTTGATGAAGGTGAGTGTAGATAAACAATAAATGCACTACACATAGAAACAAAGAAAAATTCATAAGTTGGACTTTGTCACAAGTAAAATCTCCTGTTCATCAAAAATACTAAGAATAGAAAGGCAAGACACAAATTAGAAGAAAATACTTACAATACATATAAATCACAAAGACCTTGTATCCAGAATGTATTAAGAACTCTTACAATTCAAAAGTTTGTTTTGTGAATACTTTTTACAAAATAAATTATATAAATGGTTGATAAGGATCTGACACAATGCTCAACATCACTTGCCATTAGAAAAGTGCATATATAACCACAATAAACACACCACACATATTAGAATGATTAAAATTTAAAAGATCAACAACATCAAATGTTGATGAAGATGTGGAATATCTGGAAATCTTAGATCTAGAAAGAGTGTAGATAAAACTATTATTGAAGAACTCTAATCTATTTCTTAAAAAACTAAATGTAAATTATCCTATGCCCCAGAATATTCACCTCTAGGTATTTGCCCAAAAGAAATGAATATGTATGTTTACAAGAAAGCTTGTACATGCATATTAATTGTACCTTTATTATTATCCTAACCTGGAAACAACTCAAATACCCTCAGTAGATGAGTGGATAGACAAGTTGTAGTATGTTTATGTAATAGACACCTCTCAGCAATAAAATTTGCTTATATGTGAAGCAACATGAATGAATTTCACAGACATTATGTTGAGCTAAAAAATATAAAACCAACCAGTAAGTACTATATGATTTCATTATTATGAAGTATTAGGACAAGTGAAAATCATCTATAGTGATAGAATTTATATTAGTGGCTCTTGGGGCAAAGGATGAGGGTGAAGAGATAGTAATTAAGGCAAAGAGTTGTGAGAGGACTGTCTGAATTAAATAAATGGTCTAGATGTTGACTGTGTTGGGGCTACATCTCAAACCTCATAAAATCTTGTACTTAAAATATTAAGGTACAATTTATTATACCTCAATGTAGTTCAATAAATCAAAAATTAATCAAATAATAGTACAGTAGTTGCCATATAGTGTTAATAAATATTTATTGATTTAACTAATGCCTTGGCCTTTGCTAAAGGCTTGGGAGATAAAAAGAAGAAAAGAACCAGTCTTCCTATGGGACAGGAAATTCTTCCTAGTCTTTTCAGTTCTAAAAGTTTTGGGTACAAAATGTCGTCACAGATCCATGTTATTATTCTCACAATATAGAGAATTATAGTCCAAAAGAAAAAGGAATCAGGAAAGTTGCCAGAACAACTAATCCAAATTCCATTGAGAAACACTACCAAAAGCATTAAGGATAATGTTTGATTTACCCTGCATCCCTGGCACAGGTCAGCATAAGGTTTATGCATTTTATGAATGAATGAAGGAAGGACAGTCCATGCAGCTAATATTAACTCCTGATCTAGTAAAGCAAAACCTAGTTAAGCTGAATTTCCAAACCCAGTTGGGGCATGCATCCAAGGCTTTGATCAATGTGGCTATGCTCCTCACTATTCTTGTCTATGACAACATACAACTGAGGGCAAGACCTACTTTTCCTCTGGGAGATTGTCATGGCCTATTTAATAGGGTCCCCATAGAGTATTATTATTATATCACATTTGTCCTTGTGACCAGCTTGTTTTCAGTAATAACCTTTCGGATTTAGAAAATACCTCAGAGACTAATTCAACTCCTTTATTTACAGATAAAATTCTTGGCTTCAAAAAGTTACTTGCTCTGGATGACAGAGAATGTTGATTTTAAAAAATCTAATTCTATTAAATTCCTAGTTTAGTCTTTTTACTAGTTAAGACACACACTAATTAAGAAAAATTGAAAAATAATTGACAAAAGAAAATGAAAAATTGGACTATCATCATTTAGAAAGAAAGAGAGGAGGGAGACAGGGCAAAGGAAAGAAGAAAGGCAGGAGAGGGAAGGGAAAGAGAAAGCAAGCAAGTAAATTCTTCCTTGACTTGCCAAAGCCCTTTCAGAGAGAGAGTCAAGGACTCAAGGACAGGAATGCAATGGCCACACCAGAGTCTAGTTTTCACAGGGTTTCCTTGCTTCCAGCTGCTTTCCTTTCAGACTAGTTCAAATGCCTTTCAGTTCTGTGTGACTGTGCTAATTAATTGTTAACTTGAGCCTTCTATTAGCAATGTGCAGGGCTGGAAGCCAAAAGAGGCATATTAAAATATTTAAAAGCCCTTAAGCCTGGGGCACAAGCTGATCAGCAGCAAAAGGCAGAAAGACTATTTCCCAGGTGCTGAGTGACTAAAGGAGAAAGAACCTGAGTTTGCTACACTCCTTTTGAAACCCTCCTCTGACTTATTTGCATTTTCAAAGGCTGGACATCAAAGAATCACCATTTTAGATCATCCTGGAGAATGCCTTAATTGTTTCCAAACGAGACCAAGATTCATCAGATTAAGGGAAACTTTTGGGGTGAAGTTCATTCAATGTCACTCTTTGCCCTTAGCTAAAGTATAGTTGAATCCCTAGGAAAGACCAACAAAACAGGCTCATATGTGGTCACTCTGTAACCTGTGATTGATTACTAAATGACAATGGGTAGAGCTTGATTAATTAACTAGGAATATCATTTGTCTTCCTGCCAGCTGATAAGCTATGAGGTAGAGGGAGAAAAGCAGAAAATGATTTAGCAAAGATAGTTTGATGCCCTTTGTTCTCATTGACTCACATGTTCTGAAAATTGTGTTGGGGACTAAGGGAGATATTTCAATAATATTAAAATGTTGACTTGGGTGAATCATTCTTTTCTGCATGTCATTAAGAGCCAGTGGGTGGAAATATAAAATGTGCCTCTTGCCAGAGACAAAAGACTTAGAAGAGAGAGATTAGTATGCTCCACTTGTCCTAAAAGGGGAGAGAAAATAAATATTAGAAGCCCTTAAGCAGGTATGTACTATGTTCTCAAAAAGGCTTTCTATGAGAACTTTCATCTCCCCTTTGATAATAACTCTCTAATCATGTTCTGAGTGTATTATTAAATATCCAGTGAAAGAAAGCTGGTTTATTTGTCAAGTGGAAATGGATTCCCTTTGATTTGGGGCACTGAGATAGAAGGACACAATCTAAACTAATAAAAGTGAAATATTAAAATTAACCGTTTCTCTGAGACAGGGTAAGCCACGCCCACCAGCCAATCAGAGCGGCTGTATGCAAATTAGCCCGGCCAACATGGCGGCCGCCACTCCCAGACCTGAGTAAACAGCCCTTTCCATTGCGG
>PVJC01031466.1:0-20425 GCA_004026665.1 Murina feae | reverse complement strand
TGGGCCCCTAGTAAATATATAATCTTCCTAGATTGAATCATCATAATTAAGAAGTCTAAATGGAGCAATCAAGAGTGAGGAAACTAAAAAAGCCACCAAAAACCTCCCCAAATGTAAAAGTCCAGGATTAGAAGGTTCCACAAGTGAATTCTCCCAAACAATAAAAGAAGATTTGATACCTATCCTTCTGAAAGTCTTCCAAAAAATGCAACAAGAGGCAATTCTTTCTAACACAATTTACAAGGCCAACATAACCCTTATTTCACTACCTGGCAAGAAAAATGAAAAAAAAAAAAAAAAGAAGAAAGGAAGAAACCGCAGACTAATATCTCTGATTAATGCATATTAAAAAATCCTAAACAAACACTAGAAAATCAAATACCACGATACATTAAAAAATACATCGCAATCAAGTAGAGTTCATTCTAATGACATAAAGATAGTTCAATGTATGCAAATCTATCAATGTAATACACCACATTAGCAAAATAAAGGAAACAAAATTTGATAAGATAAACTATGCATGAGTTTATGATTAAAACAATAAAATGGGTATAGAAACACTTCAACATAATAGAAGCCATATATAACAAAATCTCAGTTAACATTATATGCAGTGGTGAAAAACTGAAACTTTTCCTTAAGATCAGGAACAAGATAAGAAAGTCCATTCTCATCACTCTTATTCAACATAGTGCTGGAAGTCTTAGCCAGAGCCATAAGGCAAGAGAAAGAAATAAAAGACATCCAAATTATCATTTAAAAAGTCTCACTTTTTGCAAATGACATGATTACTTATATAGAAAATCCTAAAGACTCCACCAAAAAAACCTATCTATATAAAAGCCTAAGTGACCAAACAACTGACTGAACTGTCAACTGGTCACTATGATGTGTACTGACCACCAGGGGACAGATGCTCAATGCACAGGATCTGATTCCATCCTGTCTGGATTGGGCCTGCAGGGATTGGGCCTAAACCAGCTATCCAAAATCCCCCAAGGGGTTGCTGATTGCCAGAGAGTGCAAGCCAGGCGAAGGGACCCCACTGGTGCATGAATCTGTACACCAGGACTCTAGTTAGACATAATAAACAAATATAGTAAACTTACAGGATACAAAATCAATGTACAAAATTCAACCACATTCTTATACACTAAAATTTCAGAAAAAAAGATCTGAAAAATTTGTATTGCAATGGCAATAACAAAAATATTAATACCTAGGAATAAATTTAAAGTGTGTAAAGGACCTATATACTGAAAACTACAAACAAAAGAGATGGGAAAAGATACAATAACATGTAAAGATATTCTGTGTTAATGTATTGGAAGAAACAACATAGTTAAAATGGAACCACAAAAGACCCTAAATAGCCAAAGCAATCTTGAGAAAAAAATAACAAAGCCAGAGGTATCATACTCCCTGACCTCAAATTATTCTACAAAACAATAATCAAAGCACTATGGTATTGGCAAAAAAACAAACACACAGAACAGTCGAAAGAACTGAGTATACAAAAATAACCCACATGTATGTGAGCAAATAATATTTGACAAAGGAACCAAAAACATACAATGGAGGGAAAAACTTTCTTTAATACATGGTGCCAGGAAAACTGGAAAGCCACATGCAAAAAAAAAATGAAATTAATCTACTCTGTTCTCACATACAAAAATTAACTCAAACTGGAACAAAGACTTAAATAAATTGCATAGGAGAAAACAAAGGTACATACTAAAATTATGGACCTTGTTCTTAGAGAAGATTTTGTGAATTTGATCCTAAATTCAAAGTTACCAAAAGCAATAAAAAAA
This sequence comes from Murina feae, assembly GCA_004026665.1. Taxonomy (NCBI): domain Eukaryota; kingdom Metazoa; phylum Chordata; class Mammalia; order Chiroptera; family Vespertilionidae; genus Murina; species Murina feae. Next base: position 18,608 of record PVJC01031466.1, on the reverse strand, counting down.
TGTAATGTACTGTATCAAACTAAAAAGGTTCTGCATAGCAAAAGGAACCACCAACATAACAAAAAGGCAACCAACTGAATGGGAGATGGTATTTTCAAAGAACAACTCTGGCAAGGGGTTAATATTAAAAATATATAAAGAACTCCTACAACTCAGCATCAAACAACCCAATTAAGAAATGGGCAGAGAACCTGAGAAGACACCTCTAAGAGGGCACACAAATGGCCAACAGATATATGAAAAGATGGTCAACTTCACTAGCTATTAGGGAAATGCAAATCAAAACTGAAATGAGATACCAGCACATACTGGTTAGAATGGCAATTATGAATAAGACAGGTAATAACAAGTGTTGGAGAGGTTGTGGAGAACAAGGAACACTCTTTTGCTGCTGATGGAAATGTAAACTGTTATAGCCACTATGAAAGAAAGCCTAGAGATTTCTCAAAAAAAGTAAGAATAGAGCAACTCATCTTCTGGGTATCTATCCAAACACTTTAAAGGAATTTTTGGACAAGATATATGCTTCCCTATATTCATTGCTGCCTTATTCACAGTGCCCAAGACATAGAAATAGGTGACGTTCTTCAATGGAGAATTGGATAAAGAAGATGTGGAAATATATACCACTAGGGGCCCAGTGCACAAAAATTTGTGCACTCGGGAGGTCCCTCAGCCCGACCTGTGCCCTCTCGCAGTCTGGGACCCCTCTGGGGATGTCCACCTGCTGGTGTACCTGGTCAGCCTGGGTGAGGGGCTGATGGCTGTTTGCAGGCTGGCCAAGCCCCCGAGTGTGGATCCTCACCCCATTGGGGTGTGGCCAGCCTAGGTGATGGGCTGAGGGCCATTTTCAGGCTGCCCACAGTCCCTTCAGGTTTTGGGTCTCTACTGGGCTACCTGGCCATCCTGGGTTAGGGGCTGATGGCTGTCCGCAGGCTGGCCAAGCCCCCCCAGTGGCATCCCTCACCCCATTGGGGTGTGGCCAGCCTGGGTGATGGGCTAAGGGGCACTTTCAGGCTGCTCATAGTCCCTTCAAGTACTTAAAAAAAATACACACACACACACACACACACACACTATCTAATAAAAGCATAATATTGAAATTGATCATTTCTTTGGGATGTATAAGCCGTGTCCACCAGCCAATCAGAGCGGCTGTTTGCAAATTAACCCAGCCAAGATGGAGGCCAGCACTCACGGAGCTGAGTAAACAGACAGCTTCTGTTGCAGCCAGAGTAAAACTGTTTGCCAGCTGCTAGGTTTCTCCCTGCTCCAGGCAACAACATATTTGCAACATTGTCTCCATTATAGAAGCTTCAGAGGTGAAGCAAACAGCAGTCCTGTCTGTGAATACTAAGGCAATATTATCTCAATTATAGAAGCCAAAACCTGAAGGGACTGTGGGCAGCCTGAAAGCCTGCAAACAGCCCTCAGCCCCTCACCTAGGTTGGAAACACCCCCATGGAGTTAGGGTCCCCATTGGGGAGCTTGGCCAGCCTGCAAACAGTCATAGCCCCTCACCCAGGCTGGCCAGACACACCAGCAGGTGGACATCTCCCCCCACAAGGGGTCTCAGACTGCAAGAGGGCACAGGTCACGCTGAGGGACCCCCCCTGAGTGCACAAATATTTGTGCACTGGGCCCCTAGCATATATATATATATATATATTGATTTCAGAGAGGAAGGGAGAGGGAGAGAAAGAGAAACATCAATTATGAGAGAGATCATTGATTGGCTGCCTCCTGTATGCCCTCTAGTAGGGATCAAGCCTGCAACCCGGGCATGAGTCCTTGACTAGAATCAAACCAGGGACCCTTCAGTCCACAGGCCAATGCTCTATCCACTGAGCCAAACTAGCTAGGGTGAAAATGAAACTTTTAATAACACTTTCAAGAGCAAGCACCTACAGGAACACATGTAGGGCAAGGAACATAGCCTATTTATTTAGACCCTCCTCCACTTCTTCATTGGCTGAGTATTATAACAACTATTTTACTATTCTACAGGATTATAAATAATTCACTATAACTTTTGTAGAAGCTATTGTCTAACAAAAATATGTATTTATTTAAGAGGCTGTATGTGTGATTTATTTCAACATTTATCAAAAATATATCTAATATCAATTCTATATATAAGGGTTTGAAGATGCTTTTTCAACATAAATTTTACTGGTATATCTTTGAATTTAGTGATGAAATTAATAAAACAAATTATTCAATAATTCCAACCAGAAACATATTACATTGTTTGGTTTTTGTTTTTTGTTTTTTGAATAATGTTCAAAAATACCAGAAAGGAAAAAACTCATTAAATAGTTACTTCTTCTACAAGTATGGGAAATATAGTTTCCTATGTATATTTTAGCCTCTGGAAAATATATTTCAAACAAAATACATGAAGCATTGTGTGAAAAAATGCATATTTCTTGCTGTTAAATTTTGCTTAATGTGGAGGTAAAAATAGATGATGATGATGGAGCATACATCCTGTTTTAATTGTGTAATTCTTTTCTCTGGCAGATCAATTTGGAACCTGGCTTCATATATGAAAGTAATTTAAAATAATAATTAAAAAAACTATAGAAAATTAAACATTCTATGGTAAATGAAATGAAATGAAGGAATGAAATAAGAATCATATCGAAGCACCACATAAATTTTTGGACTGAAGGCAAAGGGCAGAATCAAAGGGATGAGGAAGTGATTTACAGAGGAATTCTCCAAAAATATATATATTCAAATATGAAAGTGTAAATTATTCCTTCCTCTTCTCATTCCTATTGAAATGATTATTGTTCTAGTAGCCTAATCCCTCCTTCTGAGGCTCTTGAGTGGTGAAGTTGTTTAAAAGCCTTTCCTGCAGAAATAAGTTCAGTTCTGATTCCAAGCCTATCTTTGCAGCTTTATAGCCTTGTTCTTTTCAAACATAAAGCATATGAAGGTCAGGTTATTTTTGAAATGTATTTCTTCTGCCCCTGATTTTTTACTATGTTGGTTCATTCTTCCCTTCATCCATTTTGCTTCTTAATTCACTGTTGACATCTGTCAGTTTTCCCACTGGTGTGACTCAGTGGTTGAGAGTTGACCTATAAACCAGGAGATCATGGTTCAATTCCCAGTCAGGGCATGTGCCCAGATTGCAGGCTGTATCCCCAGTAGGTTGCTAGCAGAAGGCAGCCAATCACTGATATTCTCTCATCATTAATGTTTTTCTCTCTTTTTCCCTCTCCCTTTCTCTCTGAAATCAATAAAGATTGATTCTTTAAAACTACTGAGTACATTAAAAAAAGTATATAAATTTTTGACTGTTTATGCCAAAACACTATTTTTATTCCTGAAAATAGCAGAATCATTCTAACTTTATTAAAATGATGAGACTGATAGCACTATCAGGATCATCCTGCTTTTAGAAGTGGGCCTTTTGAAATAAACACTGCCAATTGTGAAATCTTTGCAAAAATACTGTAGATTTACGCCAAGTTGTAGTAGTATTAATCCAATAGAGTTGAAGCAGGAAAGCCAAAGATCTGAGAAGCAATCATTTTTATGATTAAAAATAAGAGTTAGAAGATTATTGTAAGAAGGTTATTTTCTGAACTACTGGTAGAAGACTTTTTGTTGAGATTAAAAGTCTCTAATTTCTAAAATAACTCTTAATGATCCATGTCCTCTATTAGATATCTCAGAATCAGTTAAATCTGTCTTCACAAGAATCCTTTCAGCTTAATCAAATGATCAAAGTCATGTTCAAAGTTATTTCAGTTTCTCTCCTCCTTAAGAAGCAATATTTTATACAGCCTGGTTCTGTCTTTCTCATAACCACCTCTAGCTGGTTTTTAAAAAATCAGCTATGGGCAGCTGACATTTCTTAAAAGATGATTCATTTTCTAAAACCCCTACTGAACACTGTGCTAGGAGATGGATATGCAACAAAGATTAAAAACACACACACACATACACACACTCTGCAGTTGTCAGGCCCTACACTATGCTGTTCTCAGTGTCTGACGGTTTGCCTTACCTTATCTCTAATTCTTACAATAATGCTTTAGTGTAGGTAGTGTAGGTAATATCACTCCCAGCTTATAGGTGGGGAAGGAAGCAAATGTGCCTGTGCTTATATAGTTAGTAAATAGCGCTTGGGTCTAAAAGGTTCCTTTTCCTACACAATACCAGCATTCCACTTTCTCAGAGTTCTTAGGCTTTGGTATCTTTATATAAAAATTTGAGCAATATAATGATTTAATGTCTAATGTTTCTAGAATCTGAAATACAAAAATATTTTTACCTTAAACTATTGATGATATTCTGAGTTCTACAAGGGGAAGCTAAAACTCCAATGTGTGTTCCTTATAAAAATTGTTTACAATGTCACTTTTTTGTGGGTAACTAAGATAATCTACTCCTATTACTTTTAAGTTTATATCTCTCCCTTAGATGTTTAGGTGTTTAATCTATATGAAGTCAATATTTCTAAATGACAGTAGGTGGAGAATCATATTTATTTTACCCACATAGTAATCCAACTTTCCAAAACATATCTAATAAACATTCTTATGCTATAGAAATAGTTTTCTCTGTAGTCTTCTATCTGGACTTTTCACCCTAGATCATTTTTAGTTTGTTTACTTTCACATTTTATACTTGTTTATTTGGAGTAATAGAAGAATATTGAGTTTTGTAGGTGAATTTTTGTAGATAACAAAAAGTGGACATTCAAATGTCACCAAAGTTCAGTAACTACACTCTGCGTAAACACAAGCTTTGAGGCTCATTAGCTGGCCAGAGCTACCACATTATTTTATTTTCATCCCCTCAGGATACCTTAACTATCTGCTTAGGGATACAACTGGGAAAATATTTCTGTACTTTATTGCCTGATTTTCAGTAATGCTTCTCAGGATGCTTAATCATCATACTACCTGAAATGAAAGTCCTAAAAATGCCTCATTATGTTTTACTAAATTCTTTTTCTTTCTATTTCATAAGTTTCTTTTTAGTTATTATTTCCTTCTTTTTTAATTTTTTCATTTTGTATTTTTAATTAAATATTAACATCCTTATTTCTAGGCTTTCTTTTTCTTAAGTAAATGGACAAATACCTGGATTTTTTCTAATTATCTGTTTAGCATGACTCTCAAATTAAATGTATAGCATTTTATCTGTAATTTTACTTTTATATTTTATCTATTTAAATTTTTTTTCAATTACAGTTTTCTTTCAGTATTATTCTGTATTAATTTGAAGTATACAGCATAGTTCTTAGACCACCATATACTTTACAAGTGTTTCCCCCAATATTTCCAGTACCCATCAGGCATCATACACAGTTATTACAATAATATTCACTACTAGAGGCCCAGTGCACAAATACATGCATGGGTGGGGTCTGGCTAGACCACCCCAATGAGGGTGGGTGTCTTGATCAGGGGTGGAGCTGGCCAGGGGGAGGGGCCACAGGTGGTTGACCAGCTGGCCCCACTTCTGATCAGGGTAGGGGGGCAATCAAGGGTGGGGCTGGATAGGGAGACGGGGGAAACTGGGGACAGGGCTGGCCCCACACCCTGGTTGAACTCCCAGTCAAAATTCCATTTGAGGGGACAATTTGAATATTAGGCTTTTATAATATAACACTAGAGGCCTGGTGCACAAAATTCATGCATGGGGAGGTCCCTAGACAGGCCTGCACACTCTCTAATACAGAACCCCTTGGGAAATGTCTGACTGGTGGTGTAGGCCTGATCCAGCAGGGATGAGGCCTAACCCAGCAGTCAGTCATCCCTCTCATAATTTGAGGTCACTGGCTCCTAACTGCTCACCTGGCTGCCTGCCTGATCACCTCTAACCACTCTGCCCTGCTGGCCTGATCACTCTTAACCATCTCTGCCTGACATCCTGATTGCCCCTATCTGCCCTACCCTGCCAGACTGATCACCTCTAACTACCTCTGCCTCAACCCCAACCACCATGGCTTTGTCTGGAAGGAGGACCAGAGGACCAGAAGATGTCCAGTCTATCTGGTCTAATTAGCATATTACCCTTTTATTAGTATAGATAATCCCTATGCTGTACTTTACATCCCCATTACTATTTTGTAACTACTAATCTATACTTCTTAAACGCTTTTCTTTTTTTCACACAGCTCCCCAACATCTTTCCTCTCTGGCAACCATCAGTTTGTTCTCTATGACTCTTTTTAATTTTGGTTTATTTATTTATTTTTAGATTCTACATACAAGTGAAATAATTAGTATTTGGCTTTCTCTGATTTATTTCACTTAGTATAATATTCTTTAGGTACATCACTATTATTGCAATGGTAAGATTTTCTTTTCTATTATGGCCAAGTAATATCCCATTGTATATAGGTACTACTGATTTTTTTATACACTTATTTATATTGTACCAACCTTGCATCCCTGGAATAAATCCCACTTGGTCATATGAGGTATACAATCTTTCTAATGTAATGCTGAATGATTTGCAAAAATTTTGTTGGGGATTTTATTATTTATGTTCATCAGAAATATTGGCCTGTTGTTCTCTTTTTTTGAAGTCTCTTGATCTGGTTTGGGGATTAGGGTAATTCTGGCTTCATAAAAAGAACTCGAATTTCTTGGAATAGTCTGAGGAGGACAGGTTTTAGTTCTTTGAATGGTTGGTAAGCCTCCCCTATGAAGCTATCTGCACCAGGGCTTTTGTTTGCTGAAATTGCTTCAATTTCAGTAATTATCAGTAATTATCAGCCTATTCCAGTTTTTTATTTTTCCTGATTGAGTTTTGGAAGATTTTATTTTTCTAGGAATATGCCCATTTTTGTCTAGGTTGTCCAGTTTTTTGGAAGTATGTCTGAGGGTGTTGGGAGGCATGGGACAGGAGGTGGCTGAAGGCAGCCATCCATGCATTGACTTTTCCCAACTAGTCTGAGCCCTGGGTATTTCACTGGAATCTTTATGTTTAGTCTTTAGACATCCTTGATTAAAGGACTCTACAGATGCATAAGTTTTCTCAAGAATACTTACACTACTAATAGTGTCTAAAAGTTAATTTTAGTTCAAATTGTTACTAAAATAAAAGCCTAAGGAGGCAGGTGAATGGGGCTGTTCGGTTTCTCAAGCCAAGCAGACCCTTAGCCCTCTCTTTCATGGAAATGTGTGTCAGAGTAATCATTCATCCATTGCACAGGGTCTGCTGGTCAGCCCCAGCAGGTTGTTCCCCATGTGAGGACTGAGGAATGCAATGAGATGTGATGCAAACCTCAAAAACAAAGAGTAAGAAAATGAAAGTAACTGTGCAGTAAGTCATTGCAGCCACTGGGGATTTCCAAGTTTGAGAGGGTTGTTAATCCACTAAGGAATCCACTATCTCTGTTATGCTTAGTCTTCAGATGTTATTAATTAAATGACACTATAGATGCATGTGTTTTCTCAAGGATGCTTACCCTACTGATAATATCTACTAGTTAATTTTAGTTCAAGTTGCTATTATAATAAAACCCTGGGGAGGCAGGTGAATGGGGTTGTGTGGTTTCTCAAACCAAGAAGTCCCTTAGCCCTCTCTTTCACAGAAACATGTTTCAGAGTAATCATTCATTCATTACTCAGGGTCTGCCGGTAAGCCCAGCATGTGGGGTTGGTTGTTACTTCACCTCTTTCATTTATGACTTTGTTTATTTGGGTCCTCTCTTTGTTTATTGGTGAGCCTGGCTAGAGATTCTTCAATATTGTTCATCTTTTCAAAAACCCAGCTGTTGGTTTTATTGATCTTTTGTGTTGTTTCTTTTTGGTCTCTATTTTGCTTATTTCTACTCTGATCTTTTTTTTTGGGGGGGGGGCTTACCAAATTACTTTATTTGAATTTTTATTATTCTCTTTGATCTTTATTATTCTCTTTCTTATGCTTACTATGGGATTTTTTTGTTGCTCTCTTTTTGATTATTTAAGTTGTAGGGTGAGATCATTTATTACCATTTTTTCTTGTTTTTTGAGATAGGCTTGTAGAGCTTTGAACGTCCCTCTTAGGACTGCTTTCACATTGTCCCATAGATTTTGGGTTGTTGTGTTTTCATTGTCATTTGTTTCCAGGATTTTTTAAAAAAATTCTTTTTATTTTAGGTCCTTGTTTGTTGCTATTTTTATTATTTATGCTCGTGTTCCTTCTTACTTTTCTATTTCTTCTTTTTACAACAGTCCCTTTAGCATTGATTGCATTGCTGGGTTGGTGGTAATAAACTATTTTAGACTTTTTTGTCTGCAAAGCTCATGATTTCACCTTCAATTTTGATTGATAGCTTTGCTGAACAGAATATTCTTGGTTCCAGTCCCTTGCTTTGAATCACTTTGTACACTTAATTCCATCCCCTTTTGGCCTGATATGCTTCTATTGAGAAATTATTTAATAGCCTAATGGGAGATCCCTTATAGATAATTATCTGTCACTCTCTTGCAGCCCTTAAGATTCTTTCTTTGTCATTTATGTTTGCCATTGTAATTATAAGGTACATTGGTGTGGGTCTTTTTGGGTCATCTTGTTTGGTACTCTCTGTGCTTGTGTGATTTTTCTTCCCCAAGTCAGAGAAGTTTTCTGTCATAATTTTTTCAAATAAGTTTTCTAATTCTGGCTTCTCTTCTTCAACTTCTGACACTCCTATTATGCAGATGTTGCTTCATTTCATGTTTTCCCAAAGCTCCCTTAAACTTTCCTCCTGCTTTTTAATTTTTTTCCAATTGCTGTTGAGTTCGGTGTTTTTCTTTAAACAAAACATTTTCATTGATTTTAGAGAAAAATGGAGAGGAAGAGAAAGAGATAGAAACATCAATGGTGATGGAGAATCATTCTTCGGCTGCTGCACACCCAAACTGGGGATTGAGCCCACAACCCAGGCATGTGCCCCAGCCTGGAATCAAACTATGACTTTCTCATTCATAGCTCAATTCTCAACCACTAAGCTATGCTGGCTGAGCCAGGATTGGCTGCTTTTCTCCCCTGTCTTCTAACTTGCTGATTCAGTCCTCTACTTCTTCTAGTCTATTGTTGATACTTCCATTGTGTTTTTTTATTGCAGTTATAGCATTTTTCATTTCCCCTTGATTCTTACATATGTTGTTTTTCTCATCCAGTAAGTTTGGGAACTTTATATTTGTTACTCTGAATTTTTCTCTGAGATACAGCTTACCTCTATTTTATTTACTGGCATTTCCTTTTCTGGCAATTCGTCCTTCTTTCCTTTGGGGGTTCTTTTTTTGACTCCCCATTTTTTTTAATTTTTTAAAAATATATTTTATTGATTTTTTTACAGAGAGGAAGGGAGAGGGATAGAGAGTTAGAAACATCAATGGGAGAGAAACATTGATCATCTGCCTCCTGCACACTCCCCACTGGGTATGTACCTACAACCAGGGTACATTCCCTTGACTGGAATCGAACCTAGGACCCTTGAGTCCACAAGCCGACGCTCCATCCACTGAGCCAAACCAGTTAGGGCTGTCTCCCCATTTTTTCTGTCTCTTTCTGGCATTGGGCATCCTGCCAAAGGTTTGAGAGTTTGAAGACCTTATCAAGTCAATGGTACAGAAATTATTACCCCGGAGGCAGGGTCTGCCTTGGGTTTCATGCCTTTATTGTCTCTGCTCTGAGTTGTATCCTCTTTTCCCACGGATCTGATCCCTTAGTTGTCCACTTCAGATGTTCTGAGGTTGGTTGGTCATGCATGCACAGTTCCTCTGTGTGTGACTCCCTGTGAGGACCCTGTGCCCCCTGGCATGCAGTTTGCTATGGCAGGGTAGCACTTTAGGTCCCTCTGGCAGCACTCTTGCAGTGTGATCATGTAGCTTCTGGCTGAGCACACTGGCTTGCTTCAGGTTGCCCAGCAGTGTTTTCTTGTGGCCTTAAGTGGGGTGCACATTGGGTTACTCTGTTAGCCACTGCAGAAATGTCCCAGCAGACAGGGTGGAGTGGGTGTGGGTTTCTCTGGGTTGCATAGTCAGAACACTCCTGTGGCCCCAGTCTGGTGCTTTGCTGTGTTATTCCAGGTTGCCCTGGAAGCAAGTCCCTGGGCCCAGGGTGGAGATGGCCCAGCTTGCTCTGGGTCACACAGACCTTGCTTACCTGTGACTTGGGGTGAGGCATGTGCTGGGTTGCTCCAGTTAATCCCTACCTGGTGTGGAGCAGGGGTGGATTGCTCTGGGTTGCTCAGTCTGCAATCTCCTGTGGCCAGGAATGAAATGCATGCTGGGTTGCTCTGAGTTACCCCTTCCAGGATTCTGGGTGAAGCAGGCACAAGTTTCTCTGTATCACACAGTCCATGCTCTCCTGGGGCCTTGAGTGGGGCACATGCTGGGTTGTTCTAGGTCATCCCAGCAAGACTGTCCTGGGTGCTGGAGTGGAGTGGGTACAGGTTGCTCTGGATCACACAGTTTCTGTTTTCCTTTGGACTCAAGTTCAGTGCACATTGGGCTGCTCTGGGATGCCCTCACAGCAGGTCCAAATGTTTGAGTGGAGTGTGCACCAGGTGGCTCTGGATCAGACTCACAGCATGGTTCTGGGGCCTGGGGAAGGGGAGGGGCATAGCAGTCACCATGGCATGCACTCACTGAGGTGTCCTGGAGCCAGATTCTGGGATTCTGAGTGCCCATGAGCTGGTGAGAAGGCCTAGTATAGGCAGTCACTCTTGCAAGTGCTCACTCTACACTTATTTGTTGATGTGCACTAGATTGCTTCCATATCTTGGCTATTATAAATACTGCTACAATGAACACAAGGGTGCATATATTCTTTCTATTTAGTGTTTGGGTATCCTATATAATAAAAGAGTAATATGCAAATTGACTATCACCTGAGACACCTAAGCCATGCCCACCAGCCAAGCCACACCTCCCAGCCAATCAGAGCGGCTGTATGCAAATTAACCCAGCCAAGATGGAGGCAGGCAGCCATGGAGCTAGAGCAAACCAGAGACTTCTGTTGCAACTGCCTGCCTAGGCTGGCTGAGCCTCTGCTCACAGCCACACCCAATAGTCAAGCCACACCTCCCAGCCAATCAGAGTGGCTGTAAGCAAATTAACCCAGCCAAGATGGAGGTCAGCAGCTATGGAACTAGAGCAAATCAGAGGCTTCTGTTGCAACTGCCTGCCTAGGCTGGCTGAGCCTCTGCTCACGGCCATGCCCACCAGCCAATCAGAGCAGATGTATGCAAATTAACCCAGCCAAGATGGAGGCCAGCAGCTACAGAGCTAGAGCAAACCAAAGGCTTCTGTTGCAACTGCCTGCCTAGGCTGGCTGAGACTCTGCTCACGATAACAATGTTTCAATTATAGAAGCCACGGAGCTGAAACAAACAGGAGGTTTGGTTACCTGCCTAGGCCTCAGCTTAAAGTAACAGTGTTTCAATTATCTTTATCTAATCAAAGCGTAATATTGAAATTGACCATTTCTTTGGGACGCCTAAGCCATGCCCACCAGCCAATTAGAGCGGCTGTATGCAAATTAACCCAGCCAAGATGGAGGCTGGCAGGGCGGCTCTCCACTGGGAGCCTCTGCAGCTGGCACAGCTGTGCCACGTGTGTCAGCTCAGTTGGGGGGCCTCCTCAGGGTGTCCAGGAGCACCCGTCCTGGGTCCACTGCATAGCTCTGCCCCCAGGGACCTCCTCAGGGCATCCAGGAGCTCCTATCCTGGGTCCGCTGCCTGGCTCCACCTTCTGAGGGCCTCTGTGGGGCATGTAAGAGCAGGCGTGTGTGATCATGGGCCCACCGGTGGGAAACGTCCTCGCCTGCACTTACCAACCCTCTCACCCCCCAGTGCATGAACCCTGAAGGGGCTGTGGGAAGCCTGAAAAAGGCCCTCAGCCCCTTACCCAGGCTGGCCAGGCACGCCAGCAGGTGGACATCTCCAAGGTGTCCCAGACTGCAAGAGGGCACAGGCCAGGCTGAGGGACCCTAGTATATATATATATATATATATATATATATATATATATATATATAATCTCCAGAGGTAGAGTTGCTGGGTCATAAAGCAGTTCCATTTTTAATTTTTGAGGACTCTGCATATTGTTTGCCATAGTGGCTGCACCAATCTGCATTCTCACCAACAATGCATGAGTGTCCCATTTTCTTCACACCTTCACCAACACTTGTTTGTTGATTTGTTGGAGATAGACATTCATAAATATTTAAACACTAGAGGCTTGATGCATGAAATTTGTGTAAGAGTAACAGCCATGGCAGCTGCCTGGATTCCTCCCTCACAGCTGCAGTGGCTGCCTCAAACCTGTGGCTGCAGCCATAGCTTCGTCTGAAAGGTCATCCAAAAAGATTTCTGGTCTAATTAGCATATTATGTTTTTATTATTATAGATATTCAAAATACTTGTTTGTTCATAATTCAAAATTGTTTACTTTCCAATATAAGTACATTGGGTCTAGAGAGTGTATTTCAGATTATATCAATTATTTATTTATAATTTAAGAATTCATTTGTGTTAATAAGCAATTAATCAGTGAAAATGATCATTTATGATACTTTTAGGGGATAATTATCTTGTTTTAATTACATACTATGTACAGATCACAGTTTCAGCATAGGAACACAGTTTTAAGTAAGATTCAAAGAAGAATATTTTGTTAAGTTAGAAAGATCTCCCATTTAAAAAATTTTGACAAATAGTTGTTCTTTTTTTTTCAGTTTTAAAATTATAATTTTGCATTAATTTATTCAAGGCTATTAATTTGCCAGGTTCATATGTGTTTATATATTTTATTATATTTTTATTTATGGTGGATCCATCTATTTAATATTATGTGATCCCTGCAAATGATTCTTTGCAGTAATATTTTTGTATGAATATTTATTTTGTTAAGTATTTTCTCCATATGACATATTTATTCTTTTTCTTCAGTCTTAACTTTATTTGATTTTATGATTAACATTCATCTGATTATATTTTGAATTTTGAAATTTAACTGGATAAACTTTACCTTTTAAAATTCTATATTTATTGGTCCAGTTAATGCCAAAATATTATTTTGAAACTTATAATTATAATACTCTCCTTGAATGTTTATTTTCTTCCCGTTTTAAAACTCCTTTAGATTGGTAATTTTCTGTTTATTTTGTTCCTCTGATCCTGTAATCGTGATTAAAATAATAGCCTATATAATAAAAGACCAGCAACCATAACAGTAGAATGACCAGAACGACTGCTCAACTAATCACTATGAGGTGCACTGACCACTTCTTGGTCCCTTTCCCTGGCTGGCAGGCTCCCATCACCCAACGATAAATGGCAGGCAGTGCCAGGCCAAGGCCCCCACCCCACAGGTTGCCCCGCACACAGGTGACCAACAGCATGGGTAGGGCCATGAGCAAGTGGGACCAGCTGACCTCTCGGTCTCTCCCCTGGCTGTCAGGCTCTGATCACCCAATGACAAACTGGGAACCTGGGTGGATGGCAGGAGGGGGTGGGGCTGGCTGCCAGCAGCCAGGGAATATGGCCCTCATTGCAGACTAGGTCTAGGGACTTAACCACACATTAATTTTGTGCACCAGGCCTCTAGTATCTAATCTAATAAAAGAATAATATGCAAATTGAGCCTCATTCTGTTACACCCTAAAGCCACGCCCACAAGCCACACCCACCAACTAATCAGGAGTAAATATGCAAATTAACTCAACTATGATGGTAGCAGCCACAGAGCTGGAGTTGCCCCAGGCAATGGAGGAAGCCAGGGCCCTGTGGGCCCTGAGGTCTACTCAAGGCTACAAAGTTTCATTTATAGAAGATAAACAAACCCCAGATATCTGCCTGGCTGGGACCTTGGGTTGCTGGGGGCAATCCAGGCTTCAAGTGGGGGGAAAGGGGGAAACCAAGGCAACAAAGTTTCAATTATAGAAGTTAAATAAATCCCAGATACCAGCTTCCAGCCAGGCACCGCAGTAGGGACCCAAACCCTGAAAGAACTGTGGGCAGCCTGAAACAGCCATCAGCCCCTCACCCAGGCTGGCCAGGCATACCAGCATGTGGACATTCCCCAAGGGTTCCCATACCGCAAGAGGGCACAGGCCGGGCTGAAGACCTCCCCCCACCCCAAGCGCACAAATTTTTGTGCACCAGGCCTCTAGTATTTTATATTATAACTTAACTGTTGACTTTGCCTTTATAATACATTTTAGTAAATTATAAATTCAATTAATTTCTTTATTCTTATAAATAGGAATGTTTATAAATCACCTACCTCATCTTATTTTTTACACATCCTCAAATTTGTATTTATTAAAATCATAATCAATTTACCAAGACATGTTTCTGTTGCTTTGCTCACTGTGGCTTTTTCTAGTACTGCTTTCTGTATTCAATTTTTTTTCCTACTAAAGTTTATCCTTCTTTGTTTCTTTCAGAGAGTATTTATGAATACTAAACTTATGGCTTTTAATGTCTTCAAATATAGTTTTTGTCCCTGAATTTTGGCTTACTTTGACCTGGAATTCTTTAGTAATAGTTATTGCCCATCAGGAGTTTGAAGAGGTAAGCGTAAATTTGCCATGTTTTTTGCTGTTCAGAAATTTGCTGTGTAAAATGGCAAAATAGCAAGGTGTGGGTTCTTTCCTCAGTCCTAAAAACTAAGAATTTTTTTATCAAAAAGGTTGTTGGTTTTGTGTAGGTCTGTATGGCTGCATGTGGGGACAGCAGTGAATTTAGCAGAAAAAGTTAAAAACCACAATGCATCAAGAATGGGGGATAGACTGTGGGTGGTTTTCCACATTTTCCTCAGCAAATGATTTCTTGCTTCACTTTATGCTCAACAGAAGACAGTTTAGCACCAGCTAGAAGCAATAGCCGTGGAGATGATAGGAGTAAGGAAAGGGGTTCAAGGTAACACCTTGCATAGCTGGCAAACCAACCATTGATCTGCAGCCATGCCCAGTCCTAGGAGTCAGGCAGCCCCTGGAAGAATGCACTGCTCTGATTGGTGGCATGGATATACTCACTGAGAGGGTGGTACTGAGGAAAAAGGGAAGTTGTTAGCCCCCATACTGCCATACTAGAATGTTTTTTACCTTGAGATATATGATCCTCTGTTCCATAAACTCATTTTAATAAGCACAAACTGCATTTTCCTTTGCTTTACTGTATTCCCTCAGGTACACATTGAAATTCAAGTTGGCAGATAATTTCATGTGAAAGTACATTTTTAAATTCATATAAAAAGTATTTAGTGGAGACACTTTTATCAGATATATGAAACACATTAGTGAATAAAATATCAAAGGTATAAAACTTAAGCTTCTGTATTAAAATGGAGAAATAAAATAGGCATTAGATACAATAATTCAGTAAACTATATAGGATGCCAGAAAATGAAAGATTTTTTTTTAAAAAAAGAACAGCCCTAACCAGTTTGGCTCAGTGGATAGAGCATCGACCTGCGGACTGAAAGGTCCCAGAATTGATTCCGGTCAAGGGCATGTACTGTGGTTGTGGGCACATTCCCAGTAGGAGGTGTGCAGGAGGCAGCTGATAGATGTTTCTCTCTCATCGATGTTTCTAACTCTCTATCCCTCTCCCTTCTTCTCTGTAAAAAATAAATAAAATATATTAAAAAAATAAAAAAGGGACAGATTGGGAGGATAGAAAATCTGGGTTTGAGACTAAGACAAAGAAAAAAAAAAAAAACTAGGAAAGTTGGCATTATTAGCATCGCAAGCATAAGACAGTGAAAAAATGTTGCAAAGTCTATTAAAATTTAGACTTGTTCATCAAGTTAAAATTTTAAATAAATATATGGGCAAAATAAAATTTTAACAAGAATAAACTTTATTGAAAGACATCTTGGCGAAAGTCCTTTAGCAAGAAGGAAAATTGTTATGAACTGAATCAAGTCTTCCTTCTCAATATTCAGATATTAAAGCCCAAATCCTCAATATGACTTATTTGGAATCCAGGCCTTTAGAGATACAATTAAGAATAAATAAGATCATAAGGATTGGTCCCTAATTTAAGAGACTTGTGTGCTTATATGAAGAGGAACAGACACCAGAGGTTTGTGTACTCACATAGAAAGGAGGTTATGTGAGCACCACAGAGCAAGTAGGCAGCCATCCACTGGCCTGGGAGAGAAGCCACACCAGAAATCAGCCTTGACAGCGCCTACATCTTGTACTTCTAGCCTTCATAAGTTTGAAAATAAAATTTCTGGCATTAAAGTCACTCCATCTGTGGTATTTTATTATGGTATTTTATTGTAGTATTTTATTATTCTAGCAGACTACGATAGAAATGAATCCAGGAGGAATTATATCAGGGAAGTAACTGTGAACTAATATTCTTATTAAATTCATTGTGATTTTAAATACACAGTGATAAAACAATTTGAGATATATAAACCAACAAGAAAAGCTAAAATGAAACATATGGAATCTATCAAAGGTAGGCAAAATTTGGCATAATTGAAATTCTCATAGATGGCTGTACCACCTTGGAAAACTCAGTATCTATGGAAGCTGAATGTATATGCATGTTCAGATCCAGCCATTTAAAAAATATATATATATATTTTATTGATTTTTTACAGAGAGGAAGGGAGAGGGATAGAGAGTTAGAAACATCGATCAGCTGCCTCCTGCACTCCCAACTAGGGATGTTCCCGCAACCAAGGTACATGCCCTTGACTGGAATCGAACCTGGGACCCTTGAGTCTGCAGGCCGATGTTCCATCCACTGAGCCAAACTGGTCAGGGCAAATCCAGCAATTTTTACCTAGTTATATTCCCAGAGAAATGAAAGTCTATTCACTAAAAACTTGAATAAGAATGCCATATAACTTTTTTCATAATTGCTACAAACTAGGAAAAAATAAATCAAGTGTCCATTCTTATTAGAATGACTAAATAACTATCTATTGATGCATCAATGGCAATGAAGTGTCAACAACTACTATGGTAAAATGGATTACTCTCACAATTTTGAATTAAAGATTTCAGACTCAGAAGAGCATATGCTCTATTATCACATTCATGTAAAAAACAAAAACAGGCAAAACAAATATAAATGTTTGGAAATTGGGAGAGAAATGCAAAGAATTGCAGTTATTGGATGGGAAACTGAGATGTGGCTTTTGAGAACTGCTAATGCTCAGTTGCTTGATGAGAATTTGTACATGTGAACTGTGAATATTCATCAAGCAGTTATGACATATTATAAATCCTTCTCTTTATACTATCATGAAACCCTTAAAAATATCACTCTAATAAAAAAATCCCCAAAATCTACATAGTCAGAGGCTATAAAGATCAGGTGAGAACAAATGAATGTACTGGTCTTGTTATATGTTGACTTTGTGTCCTCCAATCTTGTCAAATTCACATACTAAATGTTACAGGTTTTCAAAAAAGATTTGAGGGGATTCCTTCGGATTTTTTTTTTACTGATATAAATATTTCAACTTCAAGTAAACATGGAGAAACAGTGTTTTGATATTTAACATTTTTGTTTTGTTTTATATGTGATCTTGGATCTCTAGAATAATGTAGTAAATGTGTACAGTGTTTTGCATGTCCTCAGTTAGGGAGAAAGCATTCACTTATCTAATCTAATAAAAGAGAAACATGCAAATTGACTGCACCTCCGCTATAACCCCAAGCCACACCCACCAGCCAATCAGAGCTACTATATGCAAATAAACCCAACCAAGATAGCAGTGAGCATCCATGGAGCTGGAGCAAGCAAGAGGCTTGGTTGCCCTGGTGATGGAGGAAGCTAAGCTTCCCACCTGTCCTGGCCAGCTGTGGCCTCTGCTCAAGGCAACAAAGTTTCAATTATAGAAGATAAATAAATCCCAATTACCTGCTTCCAGCCAGCCTCACTGGGAGCTTGGGTCACTGGAGGCCTTGTGAAGCCTGCAAACAGCCATCAGCCCCTCACCAGGCTGGCCAGGCACCTCAACAGGGAACCCCTCTCCTTGAAGAGAATGTGGCCAACCTTTAAACAGCCCTCAGCCCCTCACCCAGGCTGGCCAGACACCCCAGCAGGACTCCCCCACCTGATCCTGGACAAACTCAGGACAAACCAACTGGCCCCCACCTATACATCAGACCTCTATCCTATATAATAAAAAAGTGATATGCAAATTGACCCTAACAGCAGAATGACTGGAAATGACTGGTCATTATGACACACACTGACCACCAGGAGACAGATGCTCAATGCAGGAGCTTCCCCCCCAGTGGTCAGTGCACTCCCACAGGGGAAGTTCTGCTCAGCCACAAGCCAGGCTGCCAGCTGCCAGCACAGTGGTGGTGGTGGGAGCCTCTCCCACCTCCTCAGCAGCAGTAAGAATGTCCAGCTTCAGCTTAGGCCTGCTCCCTGCTGGCAAGTGGACATCCCCCGAGGGCTCCTGGGCTGCAAGATGGATGTCTGTCTGCCAGCTTAGGCCCAATAACCCAGAAAGCGGGCATAAGCCAGCAGGTGGACATCCCCCGAGGAGTACCAGACTGCAAGAGGGCACAGGCTGGGTTGAGGGACTCCCCTGGGTGCACAAATTTTTGTGTACCAGGCCTCTATTCCTATTTAATAAAGAGGGAATATGCTAATTAACCTCACACGATCACAA
>PVJC01031465.1:0-20558 GCA_004026665.1 Murina feae | reverse complement strand
AAAACTTGCTCTGACTGTGGATCATGTTGGAAGCCAAGACTATGAATCAAATTGGACTTTCGGGAGTCCAAACATCAGCAAAGATGATCCATCAGTGATGTCATTGGAAAAAACCTCCCTATGATTAACTGGACAAATGGCACTGTTTGAAGTTACAAAGGAGGGATTTCACAAGTAAATGATTTATTTATGTAACAATCACAAATATAGACAGAATGAAAGATGATTATCCTGTCCCGTGTGCTCTTTCATCAATCAGTAGTGGTACCCGGAAAGCTAGGCTGAAAAGGGTTTTGAGCCTAATCTAGTTCCAGCCTAATCAACTATATGGCTGATCAGAGGCAGCACATGGCATTTGCACTCAGCCCTGCCGGGGAGCCAGGAGACTGCACACGTGCATTCCTATTGTGTTCAACTATGGTTAGAATATTTGACATGTTAAATGATAGTTCAAATTGCTAATTATGAGGAAATTGTGGTTACAAAATGGTAGAGTTAAGGCAATTCTCCCTCCTTCTCATCCTCGAAATAAAGAAAAGCAACGCAAAATAGAGTAGAGCTCTGGGCAGAGGGGCTCAGTGGTTAGAATGTTGATCTGTGGACCTAAGGGTTTCAGGTTTGATTCCAGGTCAAGGGCATGTACCTAGGTTGTAGGTTTGATCCTTGGTTCCAGTCAGGGAGAGTGCCTTTGTGGGAGGCAACCAATTGATGTGTGTGTGTCTTTCTCCCCCTCCTGCTTTCCCTTCCACTCTCTCTCTCTCTCTCAAAAAAAAAAAAAAATCAATGGAAAAGAATGGACAAGAATATTGCTATGATAGCGTGAAGCAATGAAAGTAAGTGATAGTCATTTCTGTGTCTGCTGATCAGTAAGCTGAATTAGTAAATTATGTTATCATATAAATTATTGATATACAAGAGGCCTGGTTCACGAACTTTGTGCATGGGGGGGAGGGGTGTCCTTTAGCCCAGCCTGCACCCTCTCGAATCTGGGACCCCTCAAATTGGAGGGGTTGGGCCTACACCGGCAGTTGGACATCCCTCTCACAACCCAGGACTGCTGGCTCCCAACCGCTTGCCTTCCTGCCTGATTGCCCCTAACCACTTCTGCCTGCCAGCCTGATTGCCCCCTAACCGCTCCCATGCCAGCCTGATTGACACCTAACTGCCCCCCTGCTGGCCCAATTGCCCCCAACTGCCCTCACCTGCTGGCCCAGTCACTCCCAACTTCCCTCCCCTGTTGGCCTGGTCGCTCCTAACTGCCTGCTCCGGCAGGCCTGGTCCCAACTGCCCTTCCCTACCCTTCCCTGCCAGCCCAGTCACCCTCAACTGCCCCCCCCGACCAGCCCAGTCGCCCCCAACTGCCCTCCCATGCCAGTCCAGTCGCCCCCAACTGCCCTCCCCTGTCAGCCTGGTTGCCCTCCCCTGCTGGCCCAGTCACCCCTAACTGCCCTCCCATGCCATCCTGGTCGCCCCTAACAGCCATCCCCTGCAGGCCTGGTCCCCCTCAACTGCCCTCCCTCCTCTGCAGGCCCGGTTGCACCCAGCTGCCATCCCATGCAGGCCTGGTCCCCACAACTGCCCTCCCCTGTCAGCCCGGTTGCCCCTAACTACCCTCTTCTACTGGTCTGGTCGCCCCTAACTACTCTCCCCTGATGGCCATCTTGTAGTCACATGGGTGCGGCTATCTTGTGTGAGGGCATGATGGTCAATTTGCATATTACCTCTTTATTATGTAGGATAATTCATCCATTTAAAATGTACAATTCAGTGTGTTTTTAAATAGTCACAGCGTTGTGCAATCATCACCACAATCTAATTTTAGACCTCTTTTGTTCCCTTTCCCCCCCCAAAAAAAACTTTATCCATCTATAGTCATTCCCTATCTCTTCCCTCTCCTGAGCCCTAGGCAACTAGTAATCTTTTTGTTTCTAAGGATTTTCATATTCTGTACATGTCATATGAATGGAATCATGCAATTTGTGGACTTTTGTGTCTATCTTCTCACTTAGCATAGTATTTTCAAGGTTTGTACATGTTGTAGCATGTATTAGTAACTCATTCTGTTTTAAGCCTGAATAATATTCTATTGTATGGACTTACCACATTTTTTTCTCCATTCATCATTTGATGGATATCTGAGTTGTTTACACTTTTTGGCTATTTTGAAAAATGCTGCTATGAACATTTGGATACAAGCTTTTTTGGGTAGACATTTGCTTTCATTTCTCATGTATATACCTAGATGTGGAGTTGCTGGATCAATTGTATTTTGAGGAACTGCCAAACTGTTTTCCAAAGCAGCTGTGCCATTTAACATTTCCACCAGCAATATATGAAGGTTCCAATTTCTCCACATCCTCACCAACATTTGTTATTGTCCATTCTAATGGATATGAACTGGTATCTCATTGTGGTTTTGATTTGCCCTTTTCTAATAACTAATGATCTTGAATATATTTTCATTGGCCATTTAGAACCTTTCTCTAGTTTTAATTGGGTTGTCTTTTTATTATTATTAAAAGGGTAGTAACTTTCTAAAATATAATATATTTTATACAAAGTAGGATATTTATGTAATTGTTATTTTGATGCTTTTGGGTCAGTTAAAAGAGGCATAGGTATTAAATTTTTATTAATATGAAGGTATAATAATTAACTAGTATTAACATCTAATCTAATAAAAGAGTAATATGCAAATTAACCATCACTCCATCACACCTAAGCCACACCCACCAGCCAATCAGAGTGAGAATATGCAAATTAACCCAACCAAGATGACAGCCAGCAGCCATGGAGCTAGAGCAAACAGGAGGCCAGTGATGGAGGAAACTGCCTGCCTAGGCTGGCTGTGGCCTCTGCTCAAGGCTGCAAAGTTTCAATTATAGAAGATAGATAAACCCCAGGAACCTGCTTCCAGCCAGCCTCACTGGGACCTTGGGTCAATGGGAGCTGTGGCCAGACTGCAAACAACCCTTAGCCCCTCACCCAGGCTTGCCAGGCACCCCAGTAGGGACCCGAACCCTGAAGGGACTGTGGGCAGCCTGAAAATGGCCCTCAGCCCCTCACCCAGGCTGGCCACACCCCCATGGGGTGAGGGTTCCCACTGGGGGGCTTGGCAGCCCGCAAACAGCCATCAGCCCCTCACCCAGGCTGGCCAGGCACGCCAACAGGTAGACATTCCCTGAGGGGTCCCAGCCTGTGAGAGGGCACAGACTGGGCTGAGGGACCCCCTCGAGTGCACAGATTTTTGTGCACTGGGCCCTAGTTTAATTATAAATATGTTTAGCCCTAAATCTCTTATTAAATCTTAACTGCTAACATTTTCAATTTAACAAACTTTGAACCAAGTAAAATTAAATCGTCTAGCTGTTTTCTGGCCTTGAATAGGGCCATTTGGCTATCATAGTCATTGCCCCCGAATGTTAATTGCCTTTATTTTCTGCTTTAGCATTAATTAATTAAACAAACTTATCTCTGACTCCCATGAAAGGTCTTTAAAGGAATGACCTTCACCTTCCCTGTAAGTCAGAAATCACTAGAGTGAAACATTAATTTATGTCAAATACTTGAAGTTGCTCATCAGTTATTTTCCATAGCAGTGCTACAGGTTTCAGCCCTTGTTTTCTAGAGGTAATCCAGAACACAGATGACTGTTTTCCTTGAACCAACAGTGAAGATGAAGGACACGGACATATCTGAGACATAGAGGAGGTAGTTATAACAAGATTTGGTGATTGATCAGAGAAGGGAAAGATGAAGGAGAGAGTCAAGTAAAGGATTGATACAGGTTTATGAAATGGGTGACTAAATGGATCATGCTGCCTTCATTAGCATAAGGAATAAGATAATATAGGCTAGATATGAAGGAAGTGCCAAGTTCCTGTTTGGACACAATCCATTTGAATTGTCTGGGAAATGTATATGGTAATATTGAGTAGATAGCTATATATCTGGTACTGAACCTTAAGAGGTAGCTCTAAGCTACACTGAAAGTGTGAGCATGGGAGAGAATGATAGCATCAGGAAAGAATGTAAAGTGAGAAGAAAAGAGTGCATAGTTCAGAACTCTGAGGACCATCAATATTTGAAAGGCAAAGAAAGGAAGAGTCTGAAAAGGTGAATAAATGACAGGGAATAGCCAAATATGTAAAAAGAAAACCTAATTTCTGGGCGGGGGTGGGGGAGGACAAGATGTCATCTGCATCAAATGATTTGGAATGGTCCAATAACAAGAACTGGAATGTGTGTATTAGATTAAACCAAAAGAAGGTTTTAGGTGCCTTTAATGAGAGTAGTTTCAGTGGTATGCTTACAAAGCTACTTAGCTGAAGACCTAGTTTATCTAAATATTTGAAGCTAAAGTTTATCTAACTTCAAAAGCCACATTTATAGTGCCTGAGAGGTAGTATCTCTGAAATCCAGGTACTTGACTCTCAAATTTACTCAGCAAATGTCCTCAGATCTCCAACAGAGTTTTAATAAAAGTGATATTACTTAATATTAAGACAAAAATAGTTTCTAAGCCAGTAGATGTCATTATGTCCGGAAATAGAATCTTTATTGATATATAAGGATGAGAATGCTGCATTTAGCTTCAGGATCTATATTATGGGGACATCTTAATGCTGAGTCCGTTACACCTGCATTTCTTGGTGTTATTTCAAGCACAAAGGTTCAAAGCAGATTCATATAACAGTCTATTGAAGCAGGGAAAAGAGTGGAGAGTGACGGAGGAGTGTACTGCCAGTGATGATATTTGAGCAAAGACTTGAGTTCAGTGAGGAGCAAAGCCATGGGCATGTTCAGGGTAAGGCATTCCTGGCAGACAGCACACAAGCACAGAGGCCCTACAGTGGAAAAGGGTTTATCAAGTGGCATGCAAAGGAAGGACGCGTAGGGCCTTCGGGCGTAGTTCTACAGCGGAACTATTCAAAAGTCTCAAAGGATGAACTCTAGCCTTTTTATTCTTTTTCAATACATTAAAAAAAAAACTATTTTGAAAAAGAAACCTGAACAGAAAAGTTTCAAGTACAGCACAGTAATTTATTCCTTTGAAACATTAGGGAGTAAGTTGTTGATGTGGTCCATTGTCCTCCATTTTTTTTTTTTAATTTTTATTGATTTTTTACGGAAAAGAAGGGAGAGGGATAGAGAGCTAGAAACATCGATGAGAGAGAAACATGGATCAGCTGCCTCCTGCGCACCTCCTACTGAGGATGTGCCCGCAACCAAGGTACATGCCCTTGACCGGAATCGATCCTGGGACCTTTTCCAGTCCGCAAGCCCACACTCTATCCACTGAGCCAAACCGATTAGGGCCATTGTCCCCCATTTTTAATGTGAATTTTCTACAGATAAAAATTGGTCCCTGGGACAACATTTTGAGAAAATTATATGGGATTTTCTCCAAAATTTCATCATTGAATTTATTAAATATATCTAAAATAATGTTTAATTGTACACAGACATTAGTAAAAATACAGTAAATTAATATATTGATACAAAAATTTGTAGGTAGTACAAAATATGTTATACCATTTTATAGGTACGCAATAATTATTTGCTCAACAAATGAATGAATGAACCAATGAAAAACATCTACATATTTTATTTCATAACATTCTTGTTCAGGCAGTTTAATCTAGATGCAATGTCTCTGATGTCCTAATAATACTAGCACAGGATTCATTATTATTATTTTTTTAATATTTTTTATTGATTTCAAAGAGGAAGGAGGAGGGAGAGAGAGATAGAAATGATGAGAGAGAATCATTGATAGGCTGCCTCCTGCATGCCCCACACTGAGGATTGAGCCTGCAACTCAGGCATATGCCCTTGACTGGGATCAAACCTGGGACTCTTCAGTCCACAAGCTGATGATCTATCCACCGAGACAAACCAGATCATGCTATTTTTTTAGTTATTTTTTTTTAACAAAACATGTGAGAATGATGGTGTGTTGTCTTACTTTAATAATAATAATAAAACATTTGTTGTTTCTATAATTTTATTAGTTTACATAATCATTGGCATGAACAAGAGAGTTCATAGCTTGAAGTCCATGAATTTATTTAATGTCATACAGGCTTAAATTTAACTTATTAGCAACTCATTTGCCATTGACAAAGGTGTTATTTGAAGATATAGTTAAATGTTCTGCATATCCAAAGCATCTTAATTTTGCTTGTAGATTAAATATGTTTATATTATTTATTTTCCAATTGCAGGTATAATTCAATTTTGTATTTTGTATTTTCTTTCCTAAAACCATTCAATAGTAATGAAATATTTGTAGATCCTAATGTGCAAATTAGAATTTTTAGTTAAGGCTATATAATTGTTTAAGTAAGTGATCTAAGTAATTGAATAGAAGTGCTACATCTCATATGATCATCTCATTGATTACAATAGCAAACCTGTATTTCATAAAGCAAACAGTTACTTTCATTCATTAACTTGGTTGGTAACGTGGGCATTTGGGTATTATTATTCTCAGTGAGAACTGTAATGACAGTTGTGACATTTCCTGTTGCTGAAATAGGATTTAATTATTTAATAACTAATGGCCTGGTGCACAAAAATTTGTGCACTCAGGGGTGTCCTTCAGCCTGGCCTGTGCCCTTTCGCAGCCTGGGATCCCTTGGAGGATGTCTATCTGTTGGCTTAGGCCGGCTGCCCGGGTGATCATGCCTAAGCTGTCAGTCAGACATCCCTCTGGCAGTCCAGGAGCCCTCGGGGGATGTCCATTTGCCAGTGGGGACCAGGCCTAAGCTGCAGTCAGACATCATTAGGGCTTGCTGAGGAGGTGGAAAAGAGGATCCCACCACCACCGCTGTGCAGGTAGCTGTCAGTCTGGCTTATGGCAGAGCAGAGCTCCCCCTGTGGGAGCGCACTGATCACCAGGGGGCAGCTCCTGCATTGAGCATCTGCCCCCTGGTGGTCAGTGTGTGTCACAGTGACCAGTCATTCCCAGTTGTTCTGCTGTTAGGGTCAATTTGCATATTACCCTTTTATTATATAAGATAGAGGCCTGGTGCATGGGTCTGGGCTGGCTGGTTTGCCCTGAAGGGTGTCCTGGATCAAGGTGGGGGTCCTGCTGGAGTGCCTGGCCAGCCTGGGTGAAGGGCTGATGGCTGTTTGCAGGCTGACCACAGCTCCCAATGACCCAGGCTCCCAGTGAGGCTGGCTGGAAGCAGGTTCCTGGGGTTTATTTATCTTCTATAATTGAAACTTTGTTGCCTTGACCAGAGGCCATAGCTGGCCAAGGCAAGTGGGAAGCTTGGCTTCCTCCATCGCCGGGGCAACCAAGCCACCAGCTTGCTCCAGCTCTGTGGCTGCCAGCTGCCATCTTGGTTGGGTTAATTTGCATATAGTTGCTCTGATTGGCTGATGGGCGTGGCTTGGAGTGTAGCAGAGTGACACCAATTTGCATGTTTCTCTTTTATTAGAGTAGATATATACAATTTTGAGTTTCTATTAGGTTCAAAGCAGGGTTTTAAGTCATGTTCCCATAGAGCTGGCTTCTTGAAGAAATCTCTGTAATTTTGGTTGCTTCTATCAAGTTGACAACAATGTATGGTAGGATTCACCAATCTAGGCATGTCTTGGTGCCTCCTCTGGACATGCCTAGTTTAGGAGGAGTTCCTTTCTTGTAAAACTGTGTATCAACATTGATACTGTGAAGAAAAAAAAGAATGAACAAATATGATGTAAAACAACAAAAAATGATTAACTAGTGGTTTAGCTCTAATCTGTTCTTCACTGATTATAGCTCCTCATATTGTCTAAAGGAGTTTTTATGCTGACCATAGGCTTAGTCCATTAAAAGATAAATTATTTCAAAGGAGTAATGATGTTTCTTTAAAGCACCTCCAGTGCCTTCATGATCATTGTAACATTTATTCAATGATGCCTCAAGGAAATACTCCATATTTGCTAATTTCCTTTCTTTTATTTATTTATTTATTTTTAAATATATTTTATTGATTTTTTACAGAGAAGGAGGGAGAGGGATAGAGAGTTAGAAACATCAATGAGAGAGAAACATCGATCAGCTGCCTCCTGCACACTCCCCACTGGGGATGTGTCCACAACAAAGGTACATGCCCGTGGCCAGAATTGAACTTGGGACCCTTGAGTCCGCAAGCTGACGCTCTATCCGCTAAGCCAAACCAGTTAGGGCTATTTATTTATTTTTAAATATATTTTCATTGATTTTTTACAGAGAGGAAGGGAGAAGGATAGAGAGTTAGAAACACTGATGAGAGAGAAACATCGATCAGCTGCCTCCTGTACACTCCTCACTGGGGATGTGCCCGCAACCAAGGTACATGCCCTTAACCGGAATTGAACCTGGGACCTTTCAGTCTGCAGGCCAACACTCTATCCACTGAGCCAAAACAGTTAGGGCTCATTTCCTTTCTTGTGTACCTGTTTGCAGCTGTCATGCAAAGAAGGGTATATCTAATGTCCCCTTAAAAATAACTGAGGAAAATTCATCATTATAGTACTTACCATGTTTCATAGCAATTTGATTTGTCTACAGCAAGTGCATGATATTTTTTCTGGATGGTTTTAAATAGTTTTCTATTTTGCAATTGTGGAATGTCTTTTTCTAGTGATGATTCAGGTAGTATGTGTACTCATCTTGGTAACTCCAGTAGGTACTGATCTAGGTTAGTCTGCTACCTTTCTGGGGTTGTTGGCAGCAATGCATTCCTTTGGAATGGCATCACTTTTCTCGTTTCTATGCAATGCTTCTTGAATAGTCTGCAACTTCAAGATATCTTTCACTAGAGGTTTATAGACATACCGTGTACCCCTTAAGCATAGCAGTTAATAGTATGGGTTCTGGAGCCATAAATCCCCAGCTTTGAAACCTAGTTCTGCCACTCAGTGCCTATACAATTTAGGGCAAGTTGCCTATTCTCTGTCAAAAACAGCAACAGTATCCTACCTCCTACCTCGTGTTGTGAAGCTTAAATGACTAATATGTTAAAAGACTTTAAACAATTCCTAGCACATAGTAACTACTAAATAAATTCTAGGTAATAAGTTATAAATACTATTAAATAAATATCAAATGTTATTTGTGTTGAGTACCCTGGTACCAAGCAAAATACTTTCCAGCTCTAAACACAGTGCATTTGGGATTGAGGCTGCACAATGAACCCTTCCCTATCTCCTCCTCTTGTTCCTAATTCACATTCCAACTTGTATAGGATGTTTTAAATCAAGTTTAAAGGTCACCTTGTGAGTAAACCATGTCTGACTCTCACCAGCATCAGTGAAATGGATTAGGGTCAAATAATATGCATCTCTCTATCTTGACCACAGGGTAACTCTTGCATATCTTCTAATCTTAGCAAGCCATCCTGAGGCCTGGAAGTGACACTTGGTGCAAATAACTCCTAATAGTTGTCTGTGTAACCCTCCCACCCATGTCAGGTTTGTAATTCCAAGGGCTTATAGAGGGATGCGTAGTTTAAAATACAAAGACTTTAAATGCAGGAAACATGAATTCATTTATTGTCACCTCAAAATATCTAAACTTTGTGGTGAGTAACTGAATAATACTCATGAAATGGACCGTCTCTGGGAACAACAGTTCCTAATCTGTTTGGAGTTGGAACAACTTTTGTTATGTTTTATGTCAAGGAATTCTATTATCCCATGATTATTTCAAAAAAATTTAAGGTGAATCCGAATTAATTTAGTTTTAAGAATCTTATAATACCTTATGGGGTATCACAAACTGGCTATCACATAATGGACTTTGGGATTCACTGGCCAGTTTGTAACTCCCTGTTCACACTTGTCAAAAAAAACAAAACAAAAACAAAACAAAAATAAATGCACCAACTGTGCTACCATCTACAGATTTCATTCGCTTCTAGACCCAGCGAGAGATATTACTTATCAACTTTAAATAAAAAGGACACGCTTTTGAGGATGGAAGTAGAGAAAAATAATGAGATTAAATATTGATACTTTTTTTTTATAGTCAGAGAACTCATTGTCATTATGAGTCATGAGAATTCTTGTTTAGAGTTGTTACCTAACAGGCTGTTGGAAGACTGAATGCCTGGAAGGAGAGGGAATAAAATAGGTAATTGGTGGTTGAAAAAAATGAGTGGGGCTAGCATGACTGACCGGGTACTAAGACCCCTCAGTTCAGGGATGAACAAAAGCAGTTCTCTCTTTGCCTTCATAAATCTCAGCTGACCTGTTCAAGCCAAATTATCCAACTAGAGCAGAGCAGAGGTCAGCCTGACATAAACCGACAGACTGGAGGCCTCTGCAGATTTATGTAGGTTTGGGAAGATTCTGCTTTTTTCTTCTTTCCTCCTCTTTTTTTCCAAACTCCCATCAGAATGCCATAGGGAGTACTGGATATGTCCCAGGAGCCAGGCAGGAAACAACTGGCCTTAATATGACAAAATTAAATCCAGGTTTATTAACTAGTGATCCGAATTTACATCCGAATGTTGCTACTCTGGTTGTGTCTGTGTGGGTTGAACACATGTAACTGATATATTTCTTCTGCTATTTCACAGCGCTAACCAAATAATGGGTTCACTTTCCTTGTTGAATTTTTAGCTAAAGTGAATGGTACATTAGTTTAATTTATTAATGTAATAAATACTGAGTGATATTGTGTGTGTGTGTGTGTGTGTGTGTACAGAAACCATCAAAGGCTGATACCTTAAATATCTTCCACTCTGTGAAGGGAGTTAAAGCTTGTGCATTGGCTACTCTGACATAAACCTGAATGCTATAAAATTTCAACTGAACCATGAAGATGTAGTGAGAAAGGAGAGTACATGCAATGTAGATGGAGGAAGCTGTACATGACAAGGCTCAGAGGCAACTAAGTCCATAAGTTTATGAGACCTATGTCCATTCATTCATTCATTCCATAAATATTTATAAAGTCCCTACTATATGACAAACACTGTTTTAGACCCTAGGGATCCAGCACTAAGCAAAGAAAAATCTTTGTTTGGATGAGTCTTACATTCTGAGAAGTAAGGGACAGACAGTAAACAGAAATCAATTAGATAATTTCAGATAGTGTAGGTTTTATGAAGAAAACAACACAGAGTAATATAGGGCATGAATGGACAGGGAGGAGTTTACTTTGACTGCAGAATAAGGTCTATGATAGGATTGTGGAATTGAAAACTGTATTGGGGAGTCCATGAAAAATCTTGAATGTTAGGCCTGGAATGTTCATCCCTGAACTGAGGGGTCATTTCTAGAAAATACTAATTACTTTAATTCTTGAATCAGCAAGATCTGGTGCTCACTTTTCTGATCAATGATGTTTTCCAGACCATGTTTTCCAGAGGCACTCTTGCATCCATGCTTGGCAGCTAAGGGGACTTGAGTCACTTAACTTTGTTCAGCTTTTATGGGCCCTAGAGGCTAATCTTGACAAGCTCATCCAGGAGCTTTTTTTTTTTTATGTGTCAATACTTTTAATGTTGTATACATAAAATTATAGTAAAAAGACGACTGTAAACAAGATGTAGCCCCTCCATTTCTATGGTCAGCTCACTGCATTATAGTAAACCAAGTTTATATTCCACCATCAAATATGGTTCTCCCATTAGTTCACTTTGTGATGGGTCATTAAGAATATCTTCAAACCCAATAGTCTCATCATTACCCATCAAAATATCCAGTGAAAGGTTTGAGCTTGGAAGAAATGGAAGATGCTGAACCTGTTGCACTGCCTTGAATTCCATTTGCAATTTTAGTGGAGCAAATAGATCCTGGATGTTTCTCAGTGTGGAAAAATTCATTATATCTTGGTTGAGCTGGAATTTTTTTCTGATAATTCAAGAGGATGACTGGGCAAAAGTTCATTTTTCACACAAGAAAAACCTTTTCGAAGAAGATCATGACTTTCAAAATGTCCACTTGCTGATAGCTCAGTAACTGGAATACTGTCCTTTAGTTGAGATCTAAGTCCTCTGGCATTGATTTTTAGCTCACTCTGCAAACAGCCTTTCAAACCCAGTAGCATCAGCCAGCTCATCCAGGAGATTTTAAAGATTTTTTGTTGTTGTTGCTCATAGACTTTTTCAAATCACATTTAAGCTAGTTTATTATTTTTCCTGGGTTTCACTAAGATTACTTCTCATTGAAGTCTATCCACACAGGAATCTACAAAGTTTAACCACTTTTTGGAGGATTTTTTATTTTTTTGGTAAAATTGACAAAATATTATTTTAAATAAATATGTATATAATCTCTTTACTTCTATAACTAACAAAGAAAAGTCAAGCCCTAACCAGTTTGGCTCAGAGGATAGAGTGTCGGCCTGAGGACTGAAGGGTCCCAGGTTCTATTCCTGTCAAGGGCATGTACCTTGGTTGCGGGCATATCCCCAGTGGGGGGTGTGTAGGAGGCAGCTGATCGGTGTTTCTCTCTCATCGATGTTTCTGGCTCTCTATCACTATCCCTTCCTCTCTGTAAAAAATCAATAAAATATATTTAAAAAAAAAGAAAAGTCAAAATGGACCTATCTCTAGTGGTATCATTTTTCATGCAATACAAAGAAAGAATATTTTAGTTCCCAGGGAGAATTTTTTAAAAATGTATGCTGCAGTGGAAACACTTGTTATCTGAATCAATGATATTTTTCTTGACCCAAAAACTATTAATGAAACACTATTAGACTTGTTGTAGCTCTAAAGATCTACTAGTATTCTTCTCTTACACTATCTTATCATTCATACAGCTTATAGGATAACTATCTGGAATATATCTTATAAGAACATAGTTTTCACAAATTGCTTGGGGGTGGGAGTAATTGGGGAGAGGTCAATGGGGGAAAAGGAGACATATGTTATACTTTAAACAATACAGAATTTAAATGAAAAGAAAAGAAATTGGAGAGTTTAAAAAAAACAAAAAGAAAAATAAAGTTAATGGCAGCAGAGAAATAGGCAATACTGAGATCATTCCCTGGTAAGGCATTAGGAGGGAATGGAGGGGTGTGACTGGATTATGGATCATATTAAGGAAGAAAGAGAAAAACATGAAAAAATAAGAAAATGGAATGAGAGAACATTGTTCTGGGGACCAATGAGGGTACACCACCCCATGAAATCAAGCCACAGGAACACACTTGTTAATTCTGCCAGTTTTACAGAAACTTCACTTATAAAACTGAACACTAACGTATAATAGGAGAAAAAAGCTATCATGGTTTTAAATAAAATTATAGAGTACACTTTTAAAAAGGAATACGCAAGGTTAATTTTAAGGTTGCAAGGGTAGATTGAATGCAACCTCCAAATTACTGTGCTGAGTTATTACCCTTCTTAATTTCTTTCAGTTTATGGAATATTTTTTACAGACTTCGTGAATGGTGAGAGATGTAGCACAGCAGAGTTTATAGTGACCAAAGCCTAGGGATTGTTTGCCAGGGAAGCAGTAAAGAGACAGATAAAAAGAGAGGGCAGGAATCATATATGTAATAGTCAGCTTGCTGCCACAACAAAATATTGTGGACTGGATGGCTTAAACGACAGAAATTTATTTTCTCATAGTTCTGGAAGCCAGAAGTCCAGATCAAGGTTCAAGATGATTTGGTTTCTGGTGAGAGTTCTCTTTCTGGCTGCCTTCTTATTATGTCCTCACATGGCCTTTCCTTGGTGCGTGTGCAGGGAGGAGGGAGAAGAGAAGGGGGAGAGAAACAGAGTGTGCCAACTCTGGTGTCTCTTCTTGGAGCAAGGAATCAACCTTATGACCTCCTTTAACCTTAATTACTTCATTAGAGGCCTCCTTCTCCAAATACAGCTATACTGGGAATCAGGGTTTCAATATATGAACTATAGGGGCCACAAACATTTAGTTCATAAAATATTTAAAAAAGGAAAAAAGTTTCTAACTGAAGCAGGAATTAGTAAAGTTTTACTACAACTGAACAGTAAATTCTTGAGCTTCCTGGCACAGAAGGCAAAAAAGAGAAATATAGTAGATAGTGTGAATTTAAGTCAGGGGTAATCTCTTGGACATCTTAAGCCTTATTTTCTCTTACTGTGTGTTTCTGTTTATTAAGGTAGTTTCAGACATTGACCAGTAAGGATGGGGGTCAGGGAGGGATGGATTTGTGGGGCTAGAAAGTCCATAGATTTTTTTTTCCTATATAGATGGCTGATTTCAAACACTGCTATGATTTGTTGTTGCCTGGATGGAAGATTCCAGGAAGTACATGTTCTGGACTGGATTTGGGTTTATTGCCACTACAATTAAAGCTTGGGCTCTTTGAACTGTTAATGCATATACAGGTTTTTTGTTTATTTTTTTTAAAGTGGAAAAGTCACAAATCCTGTAAGCAGATTGTTTCAAATCTCAGGGTGAATTATAAACCCTATTGCTTGTTCAAGTTAATAACATACTTTTTAACAAAAGTGCCAAGGATCACTTATGTGAATGCTTTTGTAGTTACATAAATTTAAGATGATTTTATCCTGAAAATTACCAATATCTATGAGATAATTTGAGGTGGCTTATTGGTCACAAACTATGTTTGGCATTTTTATTTTAGTTGCTCTGGGTTGGTCAATGTAATGTACACAGTGGAAAGGGTCAGAACATGATTTGAATGATGACTGCATAAATAATTAATATTTAGTTCTTAAATTATTTGTGCCATTTTCAATTCTTTTAATCCTCACATGAGTATATGTTTATTGATTTGTAGAAAGAGAGGAAGGGAGAGAGAGGGGAAGAGAGAGAGAGAGAAAAAAGAGAGAGAGAGATCAATTGGTTGCCTCCTGTATGCACTCAAACTCAGGGTTAACCTGCAAAATCTAGGTTTGTGCCCTGACTGGGAATCAGACCTGCTACCCTTTGGTTCAGGGAATGATGCTCCAACAAACTGAGTCACCTGGCAGCCAGGGCTTATTTCTTTAAAAATTTAAATTATGCCATATTGTCTTTAAGTACAAAGACCCGAACAATCATGTCACCTCGAGATCATTTCACCCGCCCCTCTCATTGGCTCAGTCTCTTGTCTCTCCTTCAGCAGTGGTGAGCTGGACCCCTTTTCCTCTGGGAAGAGAAATTAATGGTTCATTGCCTTTGCCAATAACAAAGATGTTGTCTTTTGTATGAACTCATTGAAAGAACCAGGATGTCTCTCTCTGTTGGTGATCACACCAATTTTTTCCAGGTTAGTACCTCAGGTAACAACATACAGGTTCCCTGTGAAATCAGTAACCTTTACAGTTTGCAAATCAATCTGAATGGCGTCATTTACCTTGCTGAGGGGATCAGGGTAGCAGTTGGTGTGAACATCACAGATTGCCAGATAAGGGATTCCCCTTGTGTCCTTAAGGATCCTTCTCACTTTGCACAACTTGTACTTGGCCTTATCAGGTGTAATACGATGGAAAGCAAAGCAATCTTTGGTGTCATAGAAGAGATTGATATTCTCTTCAGTCTTGTCAATGCTGAGATATCTGTTAAACCAACCGGGTAGGCTATATCATTTGCACCCTGCCACCAATCTTCATGAACTGCTGCAGACAGAGCTTTACCTCATCTCTGTCAGAGGATACATAACTCTGTTTAGAAAACAATGAAAGGGAGACATTCTCTTAGAATGTGGGGACTGGTAGGTGGACGAGAAGCAAACACACTGGTCAGTTTAATCAGCTGCTACACACTTCATATGTTTGTTGGGACTGGGAGCCACAGCTACACTAGTCACAAAAAGATAATTTTTGGCCTAGCCAGTTTGGTTCAGTGGGTAGAGCATAGGCCTGCGGACTAAAGGGTCCCCAGTTCGACTTTGGTCAAGGGCACATGCCTGGATTGTAGGCTCAATCCCCAGTGGGGGGCGTGTAGGAGGCAGCCAATGATTTTCTCTCATCATTGATGTTTCTCTTTCTCTCCTCCCTTCCTCTCTGAAATCAGTAAAAGATATTTTTTAAAAAAGAGAATTTTCAATTCTTTTCAGCTTGTTTAAACTTTGTGTTCTTAAATCTACTTTGCTTCCTCAAAATGATAGAAAGGGAAAAAAACAATTCCCAAAGGCCTCTCCAAATGGCAAATTCAAGATCAGTGTATAAAAGTAAAACTGGTAAAAAAAAAAGTACAATGTAAATATACACATTTTATTCCTTCATTCATCCTTTTGCTAGTTTATAATTTGAGCAATTTTTACTGAGTACCTTGTACATACCAGAGTATTGTTAGGCTCCAGAAAAAAAATTGGTCTCTTGGAACTTCCATGCTATTAAAATGCAGGGCTGTGTGATTTGGCTGCCACTGTACAGATATGCATAAGGTTACTGGGACACTTGTCGCAGATCATCTTTTCTAGATGAGAAACTTTGGATTGGTTTCTGGAGAAAGTAGTCCAGGAGCTGAGATATGAATAGGAGCAAGTAATGGAAAGGACAGGGAATTCCTGAGGTGACATTATATGCATGGGAACTGATGGTTCTAAGGCAAAGCAGCACAAATGAGTGATAACTTATAGCATGACATGTGGCACAGTGGAACACAGTGAAAGTGTGAGGCAAAAGGGAAGGCTCTGATAGAACTTCGCATATTATACTAATTTGGCACCTTCTCCTAAAAGCTTTCCTGAAATCTTTGAAGGATTTTAACCATTGGGGGAATCAGATCTGCTTTTTGAATGACAGTACCATTAGGAAGGAGCATGGCAAATGTCTTGAGGGTGGGGTGCAAAAATCCCGGTCTGGGATCCAGTTAGGAACTGTTGCAGTAATCCAGGCAAGAAGTGATGAGGTCCTGAACTAGACAGTTAACTATTTCCCGAAGACATAAAAACACATCTCTTACACAATCCTGGGCCAGATGCTTTAAACAGTTATTTAGAGGAAAGCAGATAATATCTGCTTATAGTCAGAGCTAATTAATTTCTTTCTTTCTTATTAAAACCCTCCCCAAACCTGTCAATGCAATTTCGAAGCTATATGATATGTAGAACTCTGTAAGAAAGAACAACAAACAAGCAGATATTAAATCATCCATGCTTACAAATAGTCTACTTTTCAGGCAATCCTCTGCAGTTAATCAGAACCACTCTCATACATTTTAATCATAGCATGTTCTGTTATCTGTGAATGGATTTTCAAGTCTATGCAGGTATGACCATATGCCACGATGGACAAATGAACTGGGAAGATCAAAGCTATTTGATCTGCTTCTGTGATTTAGAATTTCCAAATCAACATGAAGAGAAAATAGCAGGCATCAGACATTCATCTATGCTTGTACCAGGTCATACACTGTAATTCTATCCAAGTACAAGTTTCCATGGTAAACAGGACAAGACTTGCCAACACTTCACAGGTTTCCAAAAAGTGGCTGCATCCCTCATGGGATAACTTTGAAACTAGAAAAGAAAACCTTCGCAGATGAAATGTCCAGCAAAATAAAGTCACAGACTGTATTTCTACAGCAGGCCTCTTGCCAGATGTCTCATCAAGTATGGTGCTGGCAGTGACCTGTCCTATGGTAGAGGTGGTAGAATGCTCCCGCCAAATCTTGTTTTCATATGCTCACAGCTTCCTAGAAAAAAAAAATCTTATTTGAGTTGAAATTTTCCACGTTTCATCCTAGTCCAAAGGTGACTTAAAAATTTTTTTAAAAAATTGAATTGAAGTAAATTGAAATTTGTAAAGTTTATAGTCATTTGGGGAGCTTTGTGTACATAAAAATCTCACTGGGTAACACCAAAAAAATTACATTTTCCTTTTCCTTGAGACTTTGGAAGACTAACTCCTTTTGGCTGTTTCTTTCAAAAGAATTTAACCCTAAGTTACAGGGACAGAAAACCAACTTTTTTTTTCTTCAATTTACTTAAATAGATTTTTGTTTATGAAGAACTAATAAAATAAGACCTTACCTATTAAATCCACTAATAATTTTTTAAATTTAAAATATTCTTGCATATATCTTAAAGAAAAAATATTTTAAAATAATTAGTTTAATTCAATTAAATTCAACAAATCTAACTACCAGGTAGTAAGGTGTTAAGTGAATGCTCAGTGTTTGAGGTGTATAAAGCTGCATAAAGCAGTTCCTATCTTCAAGGAATATATTATTTGGTAGTGAAGATGAGAGTAATAAAATGGCAATAATGTAAGGCAGAATACAGTAAGTATTATGGCAGAGGTATAAGCAAAGTCATGCGGGACCACAGGATTGGGAGAAATTAATGTCAATTGGAGGCTAAGAATAGTTTATCCTGGGTTTTGAAAATCAGAGAGTGTCAAAGATCAGTGGGTTGGAAAGGACATCTCAGACAAGGGTCTAGCGTGAGCACAGCCTCTGATGTTAGAAATGGGACTAACCAGGGCTGTGGCCAGCTAGCTCAGTTGGTTAGAGCATTGAGCCTATACAGCAAGGTTGTGGGTTTCATCCCCAGGCAGGGCACATATAAGAAGCAATCAATGAATACATAAATGGAACCATAAATCTTTCTCTCTCTCTCTCTTTCTCTCTCTCTCTCTGTCTCTCTCTCTCTCTCTCTCTCTGTCTCTCTCTCTCTCTCTCCCTTCCTCCTTCCATCCTCCTTCCCTCCTTCCCTTCCTCTAACTTTCTCCCCCCTCCTGTTCCTTTCTCTTTCTAAAATCAACAGATAAATCTTTAAAAAAAAAAAAGAAATAAGACTAGTCAGAGTGGTTGGAGTGTTGCATATGACAGAAGAAAGAGAAAATAAAGTTAGGAAAAGTTGAAAAGTTAGAGTTTCTCAATGGGTATGCTATTGGTATTTTGGGGTGGATGGTTCTTGGTGTCTTAGGGAGTGTGTGTCCCTGGTCCTAGCCTTCTAAAAGCCACTATTGTTCTATGTTCTGATCATTGAGAAGAATTCTCCCAACTTCTCCAAACACCCCCTAGGGGAGACAATGTCACCTTTGTAGAAAATGACTGAGGGTGCCTTGGATACTGAGTTTGGGGGCAGTCCTTTATTCTGTAGGTGATGAGGTCTGGCTTCTGACCAGAGCAAGGGCATGATTTGACTTGGGGTGCAGGATAATAATTTCTGGAGATTGAATCAGAGGAGAGAAAAATTGAGAAGTAGGCTAAGCAATTCAGTCTATTGCAATAGTTCAGGCAAGAGTCAATGTGGACTTGAACTGAACAATTTCATCACTGTCATGTCTGAAAACATTTATAAACTTTCTTTTCCAGTTATTTCTCATGCCTCTGAAACTCCATAGTACTGCATTGCAGAACTCTTTGTGCTGTAGTGCTTTGCTGTTTTTTTCTTACCTCAAATTAATATCATATGGTAAATTCAGTATTATAAAAACAGATTTTTAGAGTGTGATCATAATACCCTTTTAATTATAGAATAAACACGTGGGGGATGGAAAGCTCTATTTAAAAAAACAAAACAAAACAAAAAGAATGATGTTTCTCTGTTTCATTTAGATAGTGTTTGGGTTCCATCACTTCTTGACTATCATTTTTTTTTCTTTTTATAAAAGAAAGCTCTGTTAACAGTAGATTGAATAGTTTTGAATTCCAGATGTCAGTGTGGTGGAAAATCAAAGTGAATAGGCAGATGGAGTTTGTCAGAAGCACCAGTCATTGCCAAAACAGAAGATGGTGCCCACAGCAAGATAGGCACGGAGGTAGCATGGCCCCTGTGATGGCTCCAGACGGTGGTGAAGGGCAGAGAGTGGCCCTCAGCACCATTCTGTAAGTATCAAGTGTGTCCTGATTCCCAGTAGCAGCTGTGATCACATCTTGTCATGTGTCCCTCTTTCCCAGCTGCTGCAATGTTGTTGCCTTCTGGTTTTCCAGAGGAACTTTGGAAGGGACTGTCCTGACAGATCAACCACAGATACGTTATGCTTAAATTTTCCCTAAAAAACCCTCTTCAGGAAACTTTCAGGTGGTTTTTTATTTGAAACAAAATGGGATTTCAAGAACATTAAGCAGCTGAAAACTTGTACCACATCTGTGCAGAAGCCCAAAAACTTGAGATCACAAATTTGAATCAGATCCTATTCATTAGTGAGACTGTCATTCTCCAAACCTCATCCTTTTAGCTCTATTTCTATGAGAGGTTTATAAAACTGGCTTGGGCCTCCACTCAGATTTTCTGAGGTTATATTCCTTCAAGTTTTCTGGTGCAAAATTGTTAATTTTGCTCTTCATTGAGGAATTTACTGAAAAAATAATGATAACAATGTTTTCCATTTTCATGGTACTATATACCTGTTATAAAGCATTTTCATATCTAAACTAATAAAAGCGAAATATTAAAATTAACCGTGTCTCCGAGACAGGGTAAGCCACGCCCACCAGCCAATCAGAGTGGCTGTATGCAAATTAGCCCAGCCAACATGGCGGCCGCCACTCACGGACCTGAGGAAACGTTTAGGCAGCGTCCGTTGCAGCAGGAGCGAAAGCGATACTGTTTTCGGCCCTCGGCGGGCAGCCTCCGAAACATGTTTCAATAATGTATCAATCATAGACTCCTCGGGAGCTGAAGGGAACAGCAGACCTAGCCTGAGTCTAAAACTATAACATTGTTGCAGTATAGACTCTGC
>PVJC01031464.1:0-20555 GCA_004026665.1 Murina feae | reverse complement strand
TATCATTGTTTCTTGTTTTCTGCAGTAGGTTTGTAGAGCTATGAACTTCCCTCTCAAGACTGCTTTCACTGTGTCCCATAGATTTTGGATTGTTGTGTTTTCATTGTCGTTTGTTGCAATGATGTTTTTTATTTCTTCTTTGATCTCTGTGGTAACCCAGTCATTGTTTAATAGCATGCTGTTTAGTCTCCATGTGTTTTATTTTTTTGGATTGTTTTTATTGTAGTTGATTTCCAGTTGTATGCCATTGTGATCTGAGAAGATGCTTGATATGATTTCTATCTTCTTGAATTTGAAGAGACTTTGCCTGTGCCCCAAAATATGGTCTGTCTTTGAGAATGACCCATGTGCACTTGAAAAGAATGTATATTCTGTGGCTTTGGGGTGAAGTGTTCTGAAGATGTCTATTAGGTCCATCTGCTCTAGTGAGTCATTTAGGATTGATGTTTCTTTGCTGATTTTTTGTTTAGAGGATTTGTCCAATGGTGATAGTGGGGTATTAAAGTCCCCCACTAAGATTGTATTGCTGTCAATCTCTCCCTTGATATCTTCCAGAAGTTTTTTTATGTGTTAATAGATTTTTGATGACTATTTGGAAGATGCAGTATAATCCCCCATATTTCTCTCCCTCTTTTTCCCTATTATATTAGGTCTGTAATATCTCATTAATTCTTGACTTATTCAAAAGAATGGAGGGAAGCAGAGTATGCATAATTTAAAACTTGAGAAAAGCACAGTGTCATTTATATTAGGATTTTAAATGTTTTTTTTTAGAGTGAAGAAACCTTTCTTACGAATCCCTGGCAGACTTCTCCTGACATTATATTGGCCCAAATGAAATCACCCCATGCGCTCTGCTGGGAAAGAGTCAGTGGCAGGACCATGAAATTCTCCTTATTGATTTGGTCTGCTCTGGGGTCCAAGACAGACCTGGCTACCTCTGATGCATGCCCAACACCTGACAAAACTGAGGAAGGAAGAGGGCAGTGGCTATTTCCACTCAACAGTGAGGATTGATCAACAGTGTGTGCCACTGCCACATGTATTTTTAAGGATTTATAAGGTGTATTTTTAAGGAGTCATAACGTGCATCTTTAAGATCCAATCTTAAATTAATATGTAAACCATCCAATTAAACATATAAAAATAACAACTTTGAAGTTTGCAACCTGGGAAGTTAGCATTACAAAGGAAGGGCAGTGCTATATCTTGTCATTTTTAAAAATGTGTTTATTGATTTGAGAGAGAGAGGAAAGGAAAGGGGGAGAGAGAGAGAGAAAGGAAAACATTGATGGGTTGCCTCCCACATGCACCCTGACTGGGGATTGGACCCACAACCTGGGCATGTACACTGAGCAGGAATGGAACCGGTGACCTTTTGGTGCACAGGACGACCCCCAACCAACAGAGCTACACCTGTCAGGGATATTCGATCAGTTTAAAGTTAGGAGTATTAACTTGTGATTAAATAACTCAGCTTTAAAAGGAAAAAGCTGTGAAGAATGAGCATTCATAATCAATTCCTAAGCTCGAGAGAGATCACAACTGATAATTAGGATCTTCTCCCCTCAGCCACTCAAAGCAAAGGGACAAGAAGAAGGGCTATGAGGTGATCAGCTGTGGAGACCTCATAGGACCATGGCTTGCATCCTTGGCTCACTCGCAGAGCCGAGGAGGAGAAACCACCTGCTGATAGTCCCCCTCCTCAGTTTTGATCCCCAAGACAGAGGGTATCTGGGGTGGGGGTATAGACAGAGGGGGCAGGGAACCCCTTTGATGACATTCTCCAAGCTGGTACTCTGAACAAATTCATAGCGTAACACATTGAGAACATTATTTCTAGGAACTTGGAGGTGGTAGCTGTATGGCTGCTTTGCCTACTTCCTGAGGTTCTGGCATAATATGGTTATACCTGTGTGGGTGTGGGATGTGAGTGGGAGGCTCCCTGAAGCACTCATGCTCACCCCTCCTTTATCCCTCTCTCTTCCCCCCAAACATACACAGATACCAATATCCCAGGTTACCTCCCCAGGGCCTCACCCCAGGTGACTTATTCCTGGTGTTCCAACCTGGTTTGCCTGTTCCACAGACTTAGTTGCTGACCAAGGCTCTAGTAGAACCAAGTGTACAGGAATGTTCTTCACTCCAGAAAGTCAGTCCCAATTTATTCACATTCTTGGAAACATGTCAAAATCATTCTGGAGCTGAAGGAGCCAAGAATGAATGGCTGTTAATCCACTCACACCCTCCCAGTTTGGACTCATCACCTAGGTGTTTCCCTCTTAGCTCGTCATAGCGAGCAGACAGAGCCCTGTGACATCTGGAATCTGTCCTTGTTGTCACAAGGCAGCTTTGGAGAAGGAGGAATGGCTTTAGTTTGGAACGCCAGGTCACTAAGACCTGGGCGTTTTGTAAGGATGTCAGACTGAACTTTTCTGGAACTCCAACTCCTCCATATGCCCTCACCCTCATATCTTTATATTTGGGTATTTGGTATGAGGCTCACTGGTTGACCTGAATGGCAGGCCTTGGCCACAGACACAACCCTAGGAGGGCCATCTTGGCTCCCCAACTCTGCCCCCTCTGTTCCCATCTGTCCAGGAGCTTCCCCTCCTAAGGTGTGAAAAGTAAGGACAGTAGGTAGCATAAGATTGTTGTGAAGATCAAGGTCACTGAGAGAGTGTAGAAGGCCAGCACAATGCCTGGAACATGCAGAGTACCCATAAATAGTAGCAATCGCTAGTATTGGTTTAGTAAATGATGCGGACTTAGCAATTAGTTTGTTTACCAAATTTGCATAATAGCACATATTTTTAATGGCATACAACTATATTTATTTAGAGAATATGCTAATTTATTGCCTTACTCTTCAAACTAGCCCCATTCCCTATTAAATTCAAATGAGTGCAGTTTTTGATATACAGGTAGCCTAATGGGGCTCACAGCCAGGCAATGCCTCCCACTTCCTCCCCACCCCCCTGCATGCAATGCAGTCAGTGCAGTGTGATTGATGTGACCACAGACATCTACCCGTCCTAGCCCCGGGGTCCTGTGACTTCAATCACTTCCTGTTGTTCGGAAAGTTGTAGCACATGTCACACACTTGAGTCCGCTTTCATCGACAGCCTGTCTTTCCCCACAGGCTGTGAAGCGGTTCTTGAAGCAAGAGTGCAAGTGCCACGGCGTGAGCGGTTCCTGTACGCTGAGGACGTGCTGGCTGGCCATGGCCGACTTCAGGAGGACAGGCGACTACCTGTGGAATAAGTACAACGGGGCCATCCAGGTGGTCATGAACCAGGATGGCACTGGTTTCACTGTGGCTAACAAGAGGTTCAAGAAGCCAACGAAGAATGACCTCGTGTATTTTGAGAATTCTCCAGACTACTGTATCAGGGACCGAGATGCAGGTAAGTTGAAAACACTTTACTCACTGCACGTAACTCTCTGGCAGTCAGTACTGCCCAGATAAAGCCAGGTCTGTATTTTCAGCTCCCCAGTCCTGTGATTGTAGCTGCTGCCTCAGGCACAAAGCTCATGCTCTTATCATTCATATTTAAAGTGCACAAAGATCCCTGACCAGTTTGGCTCAGTGGACAGAGCGTTGGCCTGCGGACCGAAGGGTCCCAGGTTCGATTCCAGTCAAGGGCATGTACCTCGGTTGCGGGCACATCCCCAGTAGGGGGTGTGCAGGAGGCAGCTGGTCGATGTTTCTCTCTCATTGATGTTTCTAACTCTCTATCCCTCTCCCTTCCTTTCTGTAAAAAAATCAATAAAATATATTAAAAAAAAATAAAGTGCACAAAGAGCTCTCCTAAGATCCTGGAGAAATGGGAATCCAACAAGAATGTTTGTGGCAAACAGTCAAAATATGGCCCTGAACGGTTTGGCTCAGCGGATAAAGTGTCAGCCTGCGGACTCAAGGTCCCAGGTTCAATTCCAGTCAAGGGCATGTACGTTGGTTTCGGGCACATCCCCAGTTGGGAGTGTGCAGGAGGCAGCTGATAGATATTTCTCTCTCATCAATGTTTCTAACTATGTATCCCTGTCTCTTCCTCTCTGTAAAAAATCAATAAAAATATATATTAAAAAACAGTCAAAATATGGCCCTAGCCAGTTTGACTTAGTGGATAGAGCATCAGTCTGCAGACTGAAGGGTCCCAGGTTTGATTCTGATCAAGGGCACATAACCAGATTTCAAGCTTGATCCCCAGTGGGGGGCATGCAAGAGGCAGCTGATCAAGGATTCTCTCATCATCAATGATTCTCTCTCTCTCCCTCTTCTTTCCTCTCTGAAATCAATAAAAATACACGTTGAAAAAAAGTAAAAATATGCAGATTAGGAAAATTCTCCCACCTGGACAAAACTGGAATTGGTGGGTTAACCTGCACTATGTATGGCATCCCAGTGCCTTTCCTGTGGTTCTGCAGCGGAAAGGTGGATAACTTTGCAGTGTGTGTCCCTCTACAGATCCGACCTCTAGGTCCCAGGGCTTTCAAGTTTGCCCATTTTTGAAATCTGCCGTGCTTCACACTCCTCCGCACTTTCCACTATGCTCAGAAGGGCCAAATACTAGAGAGAATTCACCCCACTTGCTTGGCTGCTGGTAGGCGATGGATGAGGGCTGTGTAAGAGGCACCTTGGCTACTAAGACCGCACCTCTGCTTGCACACTGCACCTTTTCTATTTGAACCCACTCAGGAGCAGCTCTGTCAGCCTCAGCATAGCTGCCCCCTGGTGTGTTTTGTGAGTGTGCTGTGCCCACTTCTCACCCCTCCTGGTCTGCACTGAACTCCAGGCTTAGCACAGTCTTTGCAAAGAATCTGGTACAAAATAAGAATGAGTACAAGTGGATAGGAAGTGATAGGGAGCCCACAGCCAACTTTGGCTCAAGGCAGCTTCGGAGACTCAGTAGGGAACCCATGATCAGAAAAACATCCTTGAATGTAAATTCCCAGTTTGCTTTTCATTCCAAAGTAATTGCAAAGGAACCAGTAAAACGGTGCAGATGGCTGTCAGCCCCTAACCTTAGACTGACCAAGAAGCACGGTGACCAGGGGATGTCACCAGAAGTCCAGACCTCTTCTTTGACCTGAGAGGGTGCATTTCCTTCCTGGTTGATGAGCTAGCTCCTTGCAGCCATGGAGCAGGTTCGGACATGCAGTCTCTGAATTAATAACTGCCAGGTGGAGGGCCCACTGCTGGGTCCTGCAGCATTCCTGACGGACGTGCTCTGGGACCCCTAGCAAGTCTTCCTTCCTGCTGGGCCACCATGTGAGCAGAACCCCCATGAGACCTGTGCATCCACACACTGTCCTAGAGGTTTGGGTCCTTCTCTGCTGTTAAGTCACTGATTAATCTCAGGGTCCTGGGACAGACCCTGGGGAGAATGAGTTCAGGATCATTTTAGGAACTACCCATTGACTACTGGGTGCCAGATACTGGACTAAGATCATTGCACACGTGGTTTTATTTTATCCTTTTAGCCACCCTATGATATCAGCGAATTGGAACTGGTTTCCTGAAAAAAAAAAGGAGAAGGAAGAAGGAAGAAGAGGGTGGCTTCTGGTTGATCAACCAAGATCCAAATTCT
Organism: Murina feae; assembly: GCA_004026665.1. Lineage (NCBI taxonomy): Eukaryota > Metazoa > Chordata > Mammalia > Chiroptera > Vespertilionidae > Murina > Murina feae. The sequence continues at coordinate 14,964 of PVJC01031464.1, read as the reverse complement.
CAGCTGATGTTTTAGTCTGATAAGCAGCCCTAGATGCCATCGTCCCAGTTGTACACGTAAGAAAAGTGAAGGACCAGCTCAAGACCTCATTGGTCTTGGAGGGGAAAGATGTCTGGCTGGCTGATTCCATGGCCTGTGATCTTGACCCTGACACTATAACTTGTCCCTACCTGTCTCCAAGGGCATGCATGTGAACAGGCCTTGTGAAGCAAAAACCCCATTTCAAAAGTAAAAGGACCTACTTCCCTAGGACTTCATTTCTATTTTGTTTTAATTTAAGCAGTTTGCACAGTAAACAGTTATGCTTGATGATCACTTAATTGTCTCCTGGATATTCAGTGACAAAGACCTTACTATCTCTTCCTCGTGAAGAGATTGGGCAACTTCAGGACACTGTTTTTCTTGCACACGTTGCTTTTTCTACTCCCGATATTAGAACACAATTCTGTTTCTTGATCCTAAAATAACAAACACATCTGTAGCACCTGCCACGTGTTAGTGCTTGGTCTACATTCTCTCCTTGATTCTCATGGGAAGTCTATAAGGTAGGTATGTTATTATCCCATGCCTGATTATCCCATGCCTGTTTGCTTGTCATCATATTATTTTATTTTGCTCTTTGTAAATATCATGCACATTTAATTACTGAGGCTCTGACAGACAGGTTATGGATTTTGCCTAAGGACCCTCAGTTGGTAAGAGGCAGACAGACAGGGATCTGCACCTGAGTTCATCCATTCTTGTAACCATGTTACTCTGCCTCCAGATGTGCCAGCCACAGAGTACACTGCCGCAATGTCACTTTCTGAGGGAAGCGATATAATTTATTCATTCTCTTCATTTACTTCTCTTCTCCCTAAGCTCATTTTAGCTTAGCTGACTTGCAAATATGTGAGCAGTTGGTGTTGATTAATCAGGAGCCACCCTGTTACTCTTTTTTTAAGTAGTTAGTTCCAATGTACTAGAGCAAATTACCAGTAACCTTCCTAAGTTATTCATAAGTCACCTGAACTATACTTAATGCCCTTTTGAACTGAACCTAAGAAAATGCCAAAGTCATCCATGAAACCTTGCAATATTTCTTTGTAATTCTCTTTTTAAAAAACTATATTTTTTATTGATTTCAGAGAAGAAGGGAGAGGGTAAGAGAGATGGAAACATCAATGATGAGAGAATCATTGATTGGCTGCCTCCTGCATACCCCCTCCTGGGGATGGAGCCTGCAGCCCAAGTATGTGTTCATCCCAGGACTTTTCAGTCTGCAGGCCGATGCTCTATCCATTGAGCCAAACAGGCTAGGGCTTTAAGTCTCTTGATTGTAATTCTCAATGATTGCTTTAGTGATTCATGGTGTTTGACATCAGGCAAGCAAAAGTGCAGATAAATGGCAGAGTATACTTTTCATATTTGGAGTCATGTACAAATAGCCATACTTATAAAATGTAGATTTTTCCCCCAAGAAAGCTTGCTTCAACTCACACAGCTGCTGAGGGATTTGTACCTGTCTATGTGATCTGTGGCCTTACAAAGGCGAGGCTTTATCCTGGCCATAGTGTGCATCTGAGCAAATTGGTCAAAACAGTCATGGAAGTGTGTGGTTCAGGATCATCCTGGAGTGGCTCCTAACTTTTCTTTGTAGAGGAAGAGAGGTATGACAGAATCTGAGACCTGGGAGAAGGGGGATTCCATCATCTAACTTACACTGGCATTCCTCCTCTGAGCTCTGCTCTCTCATGAAAGGAAGGTGTGGGGTCAAGGCTAACATCCTTGAAGCATGCACGTGTCACAGAGTGAGCACATCCCCAAGGGACCCTTCCCTTCAGTAGCTTCTTGCTATGTTAGGGACAGCCTGTTTTCTGGTATAGAGAACTCCCAAATTAGTCAGAAGTTTGCAGCAAACTTTAAATCAATGAATGTATATATAGACTTAAAAAAAATTTCTCTATTAAAATTGACATACTCTTCCCTTAGAGTACATCGCATACCACCCAACCTGTTTGCTTGTGGTCATATTATTTTATTTTGCTCTTTGTAAATATCAGGCACATTTAATATTCAACTTATCAGGCACCTTCTACTCGCCAGCACAGGGAACACAATGGTGGTGAGCAGGTTGAAGATGGTCAAGTAATAGATACTTGGAACTGAATGCCTTTCCTCTTGTTGGTTAGCACCTCTTTCCTGTTCAAATTAACTCATGAGTTGAATGGAGTGAGTCAGCTTGTTTTGTCAGTGTGGCTTGCAGAGTGGATCAAGTCCACAATCTAGTCCACTATTTTCCAAGTGAGGTCCTTTCCAGAGATATATTGAACTAAAAACTCGGGACATTGTTCCTGATGTTCTCTAAGCATTTTGAACTTAAACACATCAAGTAGTTTAGGTAATGCATGACTCCTGATTTTTCCATTATTATTAGGTAAGAAGAAATTCAGGGAGACATGATCGGGGGGAGAGTTCTCTTATTTGTAAGACAAAGAAGGAAAAGGATTTTTATTTGAGAATCTCTAGATAAATGTCACCCCCTAAAGATATTCCCCACCCTGGCTTGCCCAGGGTCAGAGCGTTCTTTCCCCTCCAGACCGTGCATTTTCAGAAACCCTCTTTACTGTGAGCAAGCACACTAGAATGACTTCAGCCTTCAAAGCTTTCCCTGGAATCAGTTTGACAGAGGCTATCAAGTCAGCCTCGCAGTGAAGTCTTGACATAATTTAGATGAGAATTGCAGAAGGATGTCAAGACCCTGAGGTATTCCTGGGCACAGACAGATGCAGACCCCAGGTGGGGGCAGGGAGGGGCACCCTGGGTGGATTCCTACTCACAGTCAGACCCTGAGCTACATACCTTGTGTGCATTTTCTCTGAATCTTCATGGCAGTTCCCTCTATTTACAGAAAAGGAAACTGAGGCTCTGAAAAGCCACATAACTTGTCCAAGAGCTTGTGGCCTGTAAGTGGTAAATAAAACAAATTAATAAAAATCAAAACAGAAATCCATACTCCCCTTACTCCACCTTTACTTCCTGAAGTTTGGTGGGGAGGGGAGATCTGTCTAATAAAGAGGCAGCATGAGGACCTGAGGACATCATGGAATGAGGTGCCTACAAAGGTGGGGGGAGGGGAGGGGTTGTGGTGGAAAGTGGTCGGGTTCAACTTCACCCACATTTGGCTCAAGTTGCCTTGACTCCCTTGTCAATTACCAGCCCTTCAAGTTTTGAAGAATGGTAATATTGTTAATAATTCCTAAGAAATGACCAGCTCAAAAATCGATTAAGGAAGATATTCTTATGGCAACAATGGTAAGAGACCTTTTCCCCGAGTCTTCAATTGAAAACAAGTGCTCTGATGTTCGACTATAAATACTCCCCTTGATGTGAAGAGCATGGACAGCCGTGTGAGGCTGCGCATGTGACATTCTGCAGGCCATACGGGAGGCTAGGTCTGCAAGCTGGGCTTCAGTTCTGTGTTATCTACTCCGGTTATTGCCCCAGGCGTCCATAAATCAAAGGAGCCCTTAAGTCAGAGATAGGTTCATCTCTCACTGAGGAATGCTGCTATCCTCGCAGAGTAGCGTCTGCACCTAATCACTGGCCACTTTCACTGGTTATGATATACAAGCCCTGACCTGGGCGAGAGGTCACTCGGAGGTCTCCTCATCAGCCAGAGGAAGGAAGCAGCCCCCCCCCCCACCCTTCTCCAGTCAAGTTCAAAAAACAAACGGAGTCTGCGGTTGTGTAACTGGGTAGCCCGCTAAAAGCCCAGTACCTGGCTGACAGCTGTAGGCTGTGAATGGGACAAGTGTTCGGGTATCGAGGGTTTTCCTCACATAAATCATATTTGGCCAACAGCTTAGAACCCACGGAAACACAATGCCAGCCTTGGTTTACAGAGACTGGTGTTCTAGTCATGCCCTTTGGTGTGGCCAGGTCTGCAGAACCTCTACATGCTATGACTGTGACCCGTTTAAAAACAAGGGAGCAACATGTGAGCACATAGCAATGGGTGGGCCTTGTTTTGATATTAAGTGCACAGTTCCCACCAGTACGTCTTAAGTTCCTCAGTTCTTCACAGAACACCTTTTTTTTTTTAAAAAAAAATTGAGCCCCTTCTATGTGCCACACACTGTCATAAGCCCCTTGAATGCAAAGATGAGGAAGACAAACTGGGCCCATACCCTCCTGGCTGGCCTCCGAGGCTGCAGATGAGCCAGGCTGGCAGCCATGGGACACAGCCCTCGAGCCGGACAGGAAAGTGCTATTGCTTAGGTCTTTGTCCTCACACCATTGCTCTATTACAAGGTCCTATCTTTCACTTGTTGTTTTGAAAAAGTTATTCCTCCCTTTCTCCTTTGAGACTTATTATAGACATTCCTGAATCTAAAGAGTGCTAAGACAGCGAGACTGGAAGAGAATATGAAAAACATAGTTGTGAGGCTTATAAGTCACCATTTTATAGGCAGTTGATTATGTTGTATGATTAATATTAATTATTAATCAGAAGACTATATTTTCAGACTCTTAGTAACTTATAATGTAATTAGCTCCTCACTCTTTCTTAAAACACCCTGAAATTCCTCCTGCCCCAACAGCTGGCCTTCCTCAAGTTTCAGTTGCTAGTTTCTCCTCTTCTACTTCTAAATTCTGAAGATCTGGGATGGTGAACACACAATACAATATACAGATGATGTATTATAGAATTGTGTACCTGAAACCTGTATAATTTTGTTAACCAATGTTATCCTCATACATTCAATCAATCAATCAATCAATCAATCAATCAATAAATTCTGAGCATCTGCAGCACTCAGACCCACCCTCTTCTCTCTGTTTTTTCTTCCCAGGTGGTCTTCTCCATTTCACTGCTATTTCAGACTTCATCTCTGTCCCTTCTCCTCTTCTTGTATTCAATTCCATCCTCAACAGTTCCCTCAGCTTGCTCACATTTCTATCAACCTGTCTCTGGTCACAACTGAATTCTTGTTTTCTTCAGGTTCCTCTTCTCAGAAAATGGTACATCTACCTGCTCCTTGGTCAAGCAAGTCAGTTTTATCTTTCTCATTTCCCTCTCCTCCTAGACTGTATCCAGGATCTATCTGCTTCTCTACTTGTTCTTTCATTCATAGCATGTGCCACACATTTTAATTAGTTTAAATGTTTTCCTGTTATCTGTCTGTCCCACTGGACTCTGATTTCATGAGTACAAGAACTATATCTATCTGCTCACCACTAGACCCCCCAGCACCTACCATGTGTTGAACTGAATTGAATGGCAAGATAGAGATAACATAAAATACATTGATCAAAATGACAACTGAATTCTTAGTTATGTTGATTCACTGTTACAGCTCAAAGCTAACTTGATCTTTTCTACAGGCACTTCTTGATTGCTTTGAATAAGCACATCTTCACTCATCACTGATTATTTTGTAATATACAACTTATGAAAATTCCTATTGAAGCTTAAGTTAAGCATTAAGTGAAGTTTTCCCTCATATTCAAGTGCATTAGGGGAGCATTTACAAAGCTGAAGCTATTGTTGGCTGTTCATTTCCCTGAAGTAAAAAGTCCCAAATGCAGTGGCAGTCTATATCTACTGCTTTTAGCTGCCACCAAATATTCAATTCTTTTTCTCTTTGTGGGAGAGGAGCTTTTTTCATTTATTATTATCAGTGGGATTACTGGGTAGTTCATTTGATTGTATTGTTAGCATAAGCAAAAATATTCCCATGCAATTCTATTTTGTTATAGACATGACCTGTAAATCTGCTTTACTTTTCAGAATACAGGCTCACTAGGAATTCTGTATTTTTAGGATATGTTAAAAAGTGCCCTAATTTGAATTAATTGATAGTGAAAATCAGATTCAACTTGTGAAATTTAAAAAAAAACTTATTTCTTTCAAAACAAAAAAAAATTTTTAGAAAAAAATAAATGAAATTTTCATTTTTTTCTTTTGATACGCTTTCAACTACTCACAACAAAGAATTTACAAAATAGGCATCCTTTTTTTAGAAATAGAGAAAAATTCATTTATAATGACCACATTAATGTGTTGCAGACAAAAGAATGATGTTAAAGCACTTTAAAATAATGTATTTGGTTAATTCGTCTAAACTTTTCCCTTAAAACCCATCTTGTGCATATGTGGTAAAACTCTTCTTTTTAAAATGCATGCTTTTAAATGTATATTTCCCATTCAGAGGGAAAGAGCCCTGCACTATGGATTAACAGACTTCGGGGCTACCTATTGCTGCCTGTTAGTATTTCAAGTGATTACTAATGGGTAGCCATGGACAAATGGACTTCTCTGTGTATTTTAAGATGTGTTTCACCCCAAAATTCCCAAGGTTCCTATAATTCAACAAATGAATGAGTTGTTTTAAATTAACTGTTAATTCATTTTATTGTTTGCAATAACAGAACCTTGATGTTGCAGACTCTAAGTTGTCATTTTAAAATCTATCATTACAAATGTGCCACACTTTTTGTGTATGTTCTCTGTATATCAAGTGAGATAATTTGAATAGAAGTAACCCTTTAGCTAGTCCACTCTTGCCATTGTGCCTGAGGACTGGGTTGCTGCTCCCTAGAAAAGTGTGCCCTGATTTGGCAAGGGAAGGCTGATTTTAATTTTTTAAATTGTTTTAAATTTAATATTTAATAAATCAGGAAATATATGTTGGCCACCTGAGCATTATGCAACATATAGAAGAGATATAAGACCTAACCCCTGTCCTTGGAGAAACAAGATGAATGAGAAATGATAAAACATTTCAAAACAGCACATGAACCCCTTTTGCATGACATATGTTATAGGACTCAGGAGGTCAGCTGAGTATGGAGCAGTCTGAGGGAGAGCTCTGTGAAGGGCTTGAATCTCAAAGGATGGGAAAAATTTTCAATCTAAATGAGGCAGAGGAAAGTCTGGAGCAGCAGGTGAGAGTAACTCTTATGAACAGTCTTCAGATCTGTGATATCAGAGAGTCACTCTGGTGAATGGTGAGAAGATGGCCTGGTTAGAGGACACAGGTGGGGGCAGTGGGGAGTAACGTGGGTGGGCTAGTGAGTGCTGCTATGGAGAGCCTTGCAGAGTCTGGACCCAACAACTTTAATCTCATAGTGGCATTTGCTAATTTAATGGGACGTGCTTTCCCGTGCCGGTCAAACTTTTCTTAGTTATTATGCAAACCTTAAGTAAAATAATCTGAGATAAGTGGAGACATAGCCTTTGCCAGCTTTACTTGGCAATTTTTAATGCAAGGAAGGGTAAGCCTTGTGCGTAGATGAATGTGCAGTCTCTAACATTTGCTCTTTAACATTCTTTTCTTCCCTCAATAAATCTGTGTCATTAATGACAACGTGTAAGTCAACCAGAAGAGAAACAGCCTATTGGATGACCGGCTTAAGTGAATGTTACTTTACACCCTAATGGTCAACATATGGGCTCCTGTCAGCCTGGGGGGGGGGGGGGGGGGGGGGGGGGGGGGGGGGGGGGGGGGGGGGGGGGGCGGGGAAGGAATTTCCACAGACACAGGCCCATCCACAGAGAGCGCACCCTTCCTGCAGGTCCCGGAGGTGTGGGTCTGGGAACTATTAGCCAAGGCCCTCATCCTCCTTGGCTGTCAGGAAGACGCATGTTGGTGGAGACAGAAATGTTTTTGTACAGGGAGTCTTGGCTCCATTATTAATGTTATAGCTCTGGGGCTGGGATGCTTGATTCTGTGAAGTTCCCTCAACATCGCCCCACCAGAAGGACATGATGTGGTCACACACTGACGAGGTTTAGAAACTCTGATTCTTCCTCCTCCCTTTCCCCATGCCTTCTTGAGCTCTTGTGCAAGTCATGGCGAGGACAGCACCTACGCAGAGGCGAAGGGCAGATCTGCTTGGTACCCACACCTCCCCACAGCACAGACGTTACAGACTACCTGGGTCTTGTCAGCACTGACTCTAGGTGATCTCAGCTCAGTGTGGTGTGCAGAAAACAGAAGGCGGTTTGGGCTCACTGAGCCCGAGTCTGCAGCCCTCTACCCGGGGACTAAGGCCTGCATGTAGGCAGTCCACACATCTGGGCACACATCACAAACACAAAGCAAAGGGAAGTCAGGGAAAGAGCTTCTAATGGGTCCCTTTCTCTCTCTCTCTCTCTTTTAAAATATATTTCATTGATTTTTTACAGAGAGGAAGGGAGAGGAATAGAGAGTTAGAAACATCGATCAGCTGCCTCCTACACACCCCTACTGGGGATGTGCTCACAATCAAGGTACATGCCCTTGACTGGATTCGAAACTGGACCTTTCGGTCTGCAGGCCAACGCTCTATCTACTGAGCCAAACCAGTTAGGTCAGGTCCCTTTCTCTTAAGACTTAATTGAACTGAGTAGATTAAAGTGCGATAGAGGTAACATTTTAAAGCAATACAAATGATTTTTTAAGGACATTAAATGTGAAGTATCTAAATATGTGTTTATGCTGTTAACATATAAATTTGGGAGACTAAATATAGGGCCATTACTCAAAACTATTTTTGAAATTTCTCCTTAGAAACATTTTTAGAGCCACCCTGACGTGCTTTTGTAGATACGGGTATAATGCAAATATCTGACCTACATAGATCAATTTGGTTTCTGGAAACGGCTCAGAGAACATTCAGGTGAAGTCAGAGGAGAGTTAGGAATGGGACCAGGCTGCCATCCCGTGTCTGGTGACCTCTGTGCTGCTGTAGGCTTTCCTGAGACAGAGTTCTGCTTGGAAAGGGCTCTCCCCAAGCCTTCCGCTGGGGCCACCTCAATGACATACAGTCCTACCACCTCGAGGGCACACAGGCTTTGGACATGTCACCTTGGTACTGCAAAATAATTAGTCTCATTTCTCAAAAAGGTGACAAGCATTTTAGCGCAGGAGAAATGCAGTGTAAGCTGCTGACACCATGTGAGCTCGTCTTGTCCACCATTTCATTGTCTGCAGCAGATCATGAGCTGGAGAAAAAGGTCCCTCCAAACCAGTTACATATCAGAAGCTTTGAAAGGTCTTCATTTGATAAAACAATGAGGGAAAGAGCGGGCGATACGCTAAAGCACTGCCTGTGGCCCCAACATACCAGCCTGCTGTCTGGGGCCAGGTGCAGGAGAGGGGGAAGAGAGGTGGGTGGGCATCAGACCGAGCCCGCTGACAGGCTGCCTGTCACACGGTCAAGAGCTCCAGCTCTGGAGTCTGACAAACTTCCCCTGCATCCAGTTTCTAACCTGCTGGCTGTGGGACGGCTCCCCAAGCCTCCATGTCTTCATTTCCAAGATGGTAATAACAATAATACCTACGTTAGCCCTAGCCGGTTTGGTTCAGTAGATGCAGCATCCACCTGCAGACCAAAGGGTTCTAAGCTCGATTCCAGTCAAGGGCACGTACCTTGGTTGCAGGCTCCTCCCTGGCTCAGGCCCTGGCTTACATGCGGGAGGCAACCAATTGATGTGTTTCTCTCTGTCTTTTACGCTATCTAACAGATCAATGGGAAAATACCCTCTGGTGAGGATTAATAAACAAATAATTTTAAGTAATACCTACTTTATAAGCCTCTGAGAACTACATGTGATGATGCAGGCAAATGGTTGGTGTCAGTCCAAGGCAGTGCTCCATAAATACTGACCTAAATTATGAATGGAAAGAAGAGAAAGAGGATGAAAAAGAAGGTAGAGGAGAAGGCAGAAAGAAGAATGAGGGAGAAAAGATGAAAAAAGAGATGGATGAACCTCAAGGCTATTTGGTTTTGAAAATGTGAGAAGTGTGCCCTCTCTGTTTCCCCAGGTGTTCTTGTCATGGCCCAGGCAGGGGTGAGTGACTCATTAATAAGTGGTATGCTATTCAGAAAGGAGATCTGAAAATACATGTCCCAAATATTCAGAACTAAATAGAGGGCAGGCCATCCAGCTCAGTGGCTCCCTCACATAGAGAGCATGTGCACATATGCACACAGATAGACTTGGTTCTTATTCTTTAAGGGTAATGGCGATGCTTTCAGTTTCAGAAAGGCTAGTGAGAGGCTGCAGAGACAGTAAAGCCCTATTCCTTTCCATTATAATGAGTCCTTATTATAATTCCAATAAAGGAAAGCCGTCCCAACAAATTTCACATTGCTCTGCACTCTGGAAATGTGCTCTTCAGCCATTTTGAGGAAATGGCTCTATATTTGCTCAGATGACAGCAAGTGTCAGAATTGCCCTTATGCCCTTCAGCCTGTCATTAGAGCTAATGAGATCCAAACCCCAAAGCAGGGCCCATGTGCAGTCCATTGTTATGCAACCTCATCTCTCCCAGGACTTCAGAGCCCGCCCTTCCTGTCTGTGGTGGCCCATTCCTGGGTGCTGCTGCCACCTTACAGGGCCCATTGCCATTGCCGCCTACACCCACCACTGTTCTCTCATCAGTGGCTCTCAGCCTTCAAAACCCCCTCTCATCTCCCACCTGCTTCTGGGCCCTCACACGCCCAGTGAGGGCACCCTGGAGAGTGGTGTGTTCAGGTGAACTGCACTGGCCAGCATTCTGTCCCTGAACATTGAGCTGCTGAAATATCCCGTTGCCAGAGTCTTTGTCTCCTTTGCTGAATCCACTTCTTGCATTAAGCTCGGTCAGTGGCCATCACTTTGCAGGCTGCTCTCAGAGGTTTGATGGGGCCGATGTCACTTCACTGAGCAATCCTTCTGTTCAGAATCCAGTTCCTTTTCTGCATTTGGGAGACAAAACCATCATGACCATTACTCAAGGCTGAGCTAAGTCGCAGGCTCAGACAGCCTCAGGCTGTAACCCCTGGGGAAAGACCACTGAGTTTGATGTCAGGGGAGGCCCTTTGCCTGACTTAGGAACGAGATCATTATATCTTGGGCTCCACAGCCCCAAAGGGGAGAAAAACATTCTAATTGCATGGGAATATATTCACAGTTGGATATGTGCATTTCAATAGAAATGATGCATGTTTATTTGTGTGGAGGGCTTCTGAACAAAACATGAGAAAATAAACATTGAGCGACCCGTCTGGGATGGCAGGTGAGAGCCCTCTCCATATTCACTGGGATCCCATTCACACCCGGCGTCCCTGGACACCTCTGAGGAGGAGATTTCCTGATCTACACCTCCACCCCGACCTCTCTGCTGAGTTTCAGAGAGGGTTTCCAGCGAGCACGTCCCCCTGGATGAACCACTCACAGCAAATGCAACAAGCTGAAAACCAAACTCATTATATTTTCTCAAAGCCTGCCCCTCTCCACATGGTCCTCACCTCAGGGAAGGTCACCAGCATAAACTGAGTCTCTGTCAATCAACACAGAAACCAGAAACCTGGGCTGACTCCTTGACTCTTCTCATCCTCTCACCTGTCTGTCCAATCAGGCACCATGTCCTGAAGGTGCTGCTGCCTCACCTTCACTTGAGTCTGTTCGCCTCTCCCATTACCACCAAAACGGTCTCCATCCAGGCCAGTCCTTGGCCTTTTTAGGTCTCTAACTTAATTTCCTTGCCTTCCCTCTGGTCTTCTTCAATCCATGAGACCCCAGCACCCACAGTGATTCTTCTGATCAAATCACGTTGCTCTTTTGTGTAAAAGCTCTCGGTAGCATCCCATTGGCCTTGAAAGTTTAAACCCCTTCACCTATTACACAAGGCCTTTCATGGTGCAGCTTCTACCCACCTTTTAGTACATCTCTCCACATTCTCCCCTTTGAATACCACATTCCTGCCATGCTTAACACCTCTCAGCTCTTCACACATTTCCTGGTCTTTGCTGCCTTCTCCCTTTTCTCCTCCATCTTCTTCTTGTTATTGAAATATAAAATGTGTGTAGCAAAGTGCACATGCCACATATGTACAACTCTGAATTGTCTCCAATCAGTACACCCATAGAACATGTGCTCAGGTCAAGAACCCGAAGAGGGCCAGTCTTCCAGAAGCTTTATTCATGACCCTGGTCACAACCCTCAGAGAAATGATTATCCTGGCTTCCAATAGCATAGACTAGTTTTTCCCACTTTTGTACTTTACATAAATGAAAATCTATAGGATTGTGTCACACATCTCCTGCTACTTAACAAGATGTCGTCTACCACCATTCCACCCTGAACGGGCCACATCTTGTCTGATCTTGGAAGCTAGGCAGGGTGCACAAGATGCCAATAAGCTTAATGGCCTAAAATAACCTTTAAGTCCTATCTCTAGCCTCATCACTCATTGCAGCTATACTTTTTCTTCTGTTTTGTCACCAAGCTTCTTGAAAATTGCCTCCATTTGGTGTCCAGTTGTGCTCTCTGCCCATTCGCTTTTTAATCCATTGTGCTCATCCGTAGGTTTCCTCATCAAAGAGCATTGGTTGAGCCAAATGAACATTGTTAGTCTTTTCCTACTTGACACCCCAGCCACCCACTCCCTAGCTCAGTGAGTGGGAGGTTCTTTCTTGTCTGGAATGCCTTTCACCGCATTTCCCCCTGCTAATCTACTCATTATTTATATCATACTAGAGGCCCAGCACATGAAATTCGTGTGTGGGTACAGTTCCAAGGCCTGGCCTGCAATCAGGGCCATCTTCTCCAGCTACCCACAGCTGGCCCTGTCCCCCGCCACCACCCACCCTGGTTTCCCATTCGGCATTGAGTGATTGGAGCCTGCTGGCTGGGGAAAAGACCAAGAGGTGATCAGTGCACCTCATAGTGACTGGTTGAGCGGTCATTCTGGTCATTCCACCATTAGGGTCAATTTGTAAATTATCCTTTTAATATATAGGATAGAGGCCTGGTGCACTGGTGGGGGCCAGTTGGCCTGCCCTGATGGGGGCTCCAGATCAGGATGGGGGTCCCCACTGGGGGTGAGGATGGCTAGGGCAAGGGGATGGGTGTGGGGCTTGCAAGCCGGCCTTGCCCCTGATTGGGGTGGTGTCCTTACTGGGGGGTAGGTCTGGTTGTAATGAAGGGCTGCAGTTGTTCTAGTCTCTGGTCATTCTGGTCATTCTGCCATTTTGGTTACTGGGCTTTTATTATATAGGATTTCTAATGCCATCTCCTCTACAAAACTGCTATCAACAGCTTCTCTTCTGATCCTGATTGTTAGTATTACTACTAATAAATCTATAATAATAAAAGTGTAATATGCTAATTAGACTGAATGACCTTTCAGATGAAGCCAGGATAGTGAGGGAAGTCTGTGTCCCAGAGGCCTGCTGGTGGCTAGAGGGAAACCCAGGTCCCTGGTGCCAGAGGGAAGCTGGTGCCAGCAGCTGGGGGAAGGAAGGCCTACTCTTGAACAAATTTTGTGCATTGTGCCTCTAGTATTATTATAATACTAGGGGCCCAGTGCACGAATCCATGCACCTTGAAAGGAACTGTGGGCCACATGGCTGCTGTAGGCACAAGAGCTGGCCTCAGCCCATCCTCTGTGCCTCCATTTGGCCCCTCCTGCTGTGACCCCTGGTCCGTCTGCATGCAGCCCTGCTCCTGCTGTCGCCTCCCCCATACGCTGACAGTGCTGGTCCTGCTCTCACCTGCTGATGGCACAGAACGCTTGGGGCTGGCGCCAGCAGCAGTTGTGAGTTGGGCCAGCACTGTGAGCGATGTGAGCGGCGGCTACTGCCCTGATTGCCCCTCAGTAGCACGGAGAGGTGGAGAAGCCCTCATGGGTGATCAGGGCCAGCAGCCACTGCTTGCACCTGCTGATGGCACTGAGTGATTGGGATCAGTGCCGGGTACCAGCAGCGGGTGCGAGTGGCAGCTCTAGCATTAGCTGCGAGTGGGGCCAGCACTGGCAGCAGGTGCGAGTGCTGGGCAGGACTGCAGTGCAAGAGCACAGAATTTTCAGTAACCACCAGAGGCTGGCCCCAATGACAGTGACCAGTGCCCTGCCTGTTCTGGCACCCCTACTCACCTGCTCCACCATCCCACTGCGGCCAATGCCCACCATATTCCACGCATTCCCTATGGTGGTCAGCACACATCATAGTGACTGGTTGTGCTGTTGTTCCAGTGGTTCTGCTGTTCGGTCTATTTGCATATTAGCCTTTTATTATATAGGAGGATGCTTGGCTCACTTCTCCTAGAACGTAAGCTCCTCAGGGCAAGATCTTTGTTTTGTTTGCTGATAAATTTTAAGCTCCCAGAACTGTGCCTAGCACATAGTAGGCTCTCAGTAAACCCTTGTTAATTGAGTGAATGCTTCCTATTTATTGAGCACTTATTATGCAGGGCACTTTTGTGAATTATCTCATTCCATCCTCATCCCAATAAGGAAGGAACTGTTTTTATTTCTATTTTGCATGAGAGGAAACTGAAGCTTAAATTGCCCAAGGACACACAGTTGATACATAAGAAAGCTAGAATTTGAGCCCTGATATGTTCAAGCCCTACTAAATACCCTCATTTACCACCTTTGAGCTTTATCTACAGTGGTGCTTTATGTAAAACTTTATTGTAGGCTACAGTAGGTTTTCAGCAAATTCTCCAAGCAGGTAGCATAGTGTCTCAGACATGTTTATGTTCACCAAATGTTTATTGAATTACGAAATGGGTGCGCTGCCCTGGTCAGTGTGGCTCAGTTGGTTGGAGCATCTTCCCTCCCTGAAAAGTCACTGGTCCAATTCCCCATTGGAGCACATGCCTAGGTGGCAGGTTTGATCCCTAGTCCAGGCAACTGATCAACGCTCCTCTCCCACCTCTCTCTCTCTCTCTCTCTCTCTCTCTCTCCTCTCTCTACCACCCTCCCTCTCTCCCTCCCTCCCTCCCTCATGTGTGTCTCCCTCTCTCTTTCTCTCTCTCTAAAATCAATAAAAACACATCCTCAAATAAGAATTAAAAAACAAAAAACAAGAACTTTCTAAAAAATAAAATGGGTGTGCTGTTTAGGAGGCAGCATTTGGCAGTGCGTCCTTCTTGCACAATCACTAATTCTGAGCACTGCCTGATTGTTGCTGCAAATATCAGCCTAGATGCTGCCTCTTCTAACC